>JAUTBQ010175590.1:0-11388 GCA_032361185.1 Lepetodrilus ovalis
CAGAAAGAGTTTGCGACATAGGGACTTGAAACTTTCAGGATATGTTAATAATATGTTATTTGTCACTTGTGTTGAATATCATAGTAATATATAAGTTTGTTACCAATTTATTAAACCTTAAAGTTCGGGACGTTTTTTTTTTGGCCACCCGATATATTATTACCAAGATTCAATACACGAGTAGAGTACTTTTTATTATTTTGCTAAAACAATATTTATTCCAAAACATTTAAGGAATGAATAGGTGAGTTAGTGTGTCAAAAAAGTTGCGGACATGTTGCAGCAGTCACGTGTGGGCGATGAAGAACGTTCATACCTTATTAATATTAAAACAAAATCATTAATGTATACAGCATTAATTACCTCTTGGGTAAGTTTCTTCTTTGAATCATTGAGTTCTCTCCCCTTCTGTCTGGTCTGGCTCTTTACCGCCTCGTATCTCTCGTTGATGCTGATGAGTCTGGTGTGGATGTCCGACGCGTCATCATCCCCGCACAGATCCATCAGCTCTAGGCCAGTGGAGTTCAAGTCGTCGATGTAGGGCTTGTGGTCCTCGATTATTTGTTGCGTTCCCTGAAATATGTACAACACATTTACAACTCAAGTGAAATACACACTAATATTTTTAAAAATTGTCTAAAGTTTGCGTTATAATAAAAACACAGGTATATTGAAGCATTAATAGAAGATCGTTCGCTATGGGTTGGCACCATCACATGGCATTACTTGACATCGTCATTTTATTGAAAGATTTGTTGTTGCCATTGTCGTTGCATACTTTCAATACATGTAATAATATACATGTTGACAATACGAAAACTGTTTTATTGTGTGTATTTTATTTCTAGAATACTTGAAAACACATGTAATGTGTGTACCTTCAAGTTCTCATACTGTTTCCTAACTTGGTCCAAACTGTCTCCAGGTTGCCCCTGAGATTTCAGTTCCGCTTCCATCTCATCAAGCCACGCTTGGACTTCACTCTGGTTCTCGCTGTAGTGGGAGGCCAGGGGAAGAGCCGCTTCCAACTGCTGCAGCCTCTCAGCGCTGAGCTGACAAACGATGTCGGCCTGAGTCTTGATGCTGTCCAGCCTACTCTTGATCTCATCTGTCTGCTCATTGGTTGTTTCTCGCAGCATCCGATTGCACTTGTTGATGATTTCTTTGACGGCATTGCGTTTGTGTATCAAGTCATCGTTAAATGCCTGGAAGAAAATAATAATATTTATTTATCCAATTCTTATTAAAGGGGTGGGGGGTGGGATACAAATAAAACGTAATTAGTCTCAGACTGAGATTCGTTTGGTCTTTATCTAGGTCTATCAACCGTGATTGTATGCCTTTAAAGGCATGTACATATATTTGAATTATTTAAGAATTCCACAAATTTCTATTATAAAAGTTAAATTTACAGCCATTGTTGAGTATAGCTGAAAGATTTTCGCAGATACATATCGCTAGAATTCACTCACGTTTAGCATTCAGTTTAGCGATAACACTAAGAATTAATAATATAAATAACGTTATTAGTTTCACGTGAACTCACGTTGTGATCTCGCAGCTGCACGTTGAGCGTTTCAGGGTCGATGCTGATTGGTTCAGCTGTGTTGATCTCATTCTCAGCCTTGTCGAGATACTTCAGCATCCCATCTATCTCAGAGAGAGCCTGTAAGGGAAATAACTCTAGATTATGCCACACCAACCCTATACATGACTCTTTTAATGATCCAGGTTACCTTTTAAATAAACTCCCATATCAATAGCACTCAAGTATCGTCTAGGATAGTGTTTAAGTATGATATGGATATTAGCTATTCATGAAAGTATTCCGAAACATGATTAAGGTTAATACACTTCAGCCTGAAATAACCAATGTCAGTAAAATGATCAGGTGTTGTTGTTGTATATTAGCTGATGACAATGATAGATTTGTAAACATACCCTTGTGGTTTCATCAAAGCGACTAAAGAAGCTGTTCAATACGGCTTCTGAAAATGCACTCTTTATCACGCTGTCTATAGGAGATTTGAATAATCTCCGATCGTTCCGTGGGATCTTTTTCATGATTGTTCACTGAGATGTCCCAACCGACTGTTATTCTACTATATCGAACCATGTGTTAACCTCATAATTCTAATCAAGATCAATAGTTCTCACTATAAAAATACAATAATTATCCCCATTAGAGTCATTGTAACGCCTGTTGACACATGTACTATAATATGGAGTCGATATTATGTAGGAATATAAACATTTAGTCACACCAACAAATTCGTCATAACTCAATACGCTGTTAACCCTATTTTAAACATTGGACTTATCCGAGGCAACACCTGTTTCATCAAGCGCGCATTGTAATACAGTTCGACCTAGGTTGTATCCATTATTTTGATGGTAACTCTCGCATGTGTATACTATCGATGGTAATCAATAATCTATGATGAAATGGAAGTATTACAGTTTAACATGGGCTATCCCGGCTAGAAGTAGCTGTGACTAACACTGCCCACACATAGATGATGAATATGCAATACGATGACGTTTCCTCCTTAGATTTGAAAACTAAGAGAGTAGCTACCTTCCGTATTTATAAACCGCCTACAGTTTCTTAATAATATGCTGAACATATATTAATTTAACGCAGTATTGCTAAGTTCATTTAGCGGACAGTCATACGCTGTAATATGTTGGGGAAATAATACGCCATGTAAATGTATATTACTAATACGAACATGTCATAATGAGCGACTTACTTCTAACGAAACTTGCTGCACAAGCAGTTCAGTGAGGTCATGCCACTTAGATTCCACCTCTCCCATGCATTCCTTCATAGCATATTCGTCCTTGACCCTGTCATCGTCCATCAGCCGCTTGCACGCCTCCCTGAGAGCTTCCATCTCCCCTTCTCGCCCTTGCTTCTCCCTGTACAGCGAGTCCACCTTGGCCTTCATGGTCTTCTGGCTCGCTCCTTTAGGCTTGTTCTTCAGCGCCATGATCGACTCCTCCAGCCAATAGTCGATGTCTGATGTCTTGTTCTCAAATTCGCTGATACCGTTGGACACGTCTTCAAGCTCTTTCGTTCTGGTGTCAGCCTTTCGGTCCAGCACGTCTATTCTGTCTCCTAAATCGGTCAGTTTGTCGTCTGCTCCTGAAACATCGTGCACTTCTCCAGAAAGACGGTCAACAAGAGCTCTGTTGCTGGAAATATCGGCGTTTAATAGCCTCTGGTCTTGTAGCTGCTGTCCCAACTTCTCTTTATTAAGGCTTATTGGTTCTGGATTGTTGAGATAGTTTTCAGCAATTTCAACGAGTTCCATAACACCTTCCAACCGACTCATAACATTGTGCTGTTGAGCGACTGCCGAGTCTAACTTGTTTTCTTTGCCTTGGATGTCATCCAGCAATGCATTGTGGTTCTCCATGTGGTTCTCCACAGTGTCCTTGACATCTTTAGCCTCGTTATGAAGTCCAGCATCAACCAGACCGGAAGCCAGTCTGTCTCCAGCAGCAGCCATGTCTTTTAGCTTCCTCTCATGGCCAATGAGGTCTGCTTTGATAGCTTTCAGACTTCCTAAGTCTCGGGCATCCTTCGTAGGGTTCTTGCCAAAGTCATCGTCATTAATATCTCTGAGCTTCTCCTGTATGGCTGGATACGCTGACATCAAGCGCTCGTTCAGGTCATTAAATCCCTTCTTGTTCTTCATCAAAGAGGCGAGTCTGTCCATGTGTTTGGTACATTCCTTGGAAATATCTTTATATTTCGCTTCGATTGAATCAATTTCATCATCCAGGATGCCGTTTTCATCCACCTCCTGAATGGTAGGCATTATCTGCAGCCTCTTCCTGTAGGCATCCGCGTCATGATCAAAGTCCTGAAAGACAAACAACGTTGTGTATACGTATACCACAGATAGGATCTATTCAGCTTGCTTGATCTTATGATGATGCTACTAATAGATGTATGTACCGATGTAAACGGAACTTACTCCAATGTTTTAATCTTATTCAAATTATATAGCGTTATACTCTGTACAAAGTTTAATACCAATATATAATTAATATTTTACCGCCATAATCAGATTATTCATGAAATAAGCGTCGTTTTAGACAATATTTAGTGTTATTAAGTACAATGTCTCCTGACTTAGAGTAGGCCTGTTTATGGTGATACGGTAACCTTATCTATGGCGTTATTGGGTAAATGAACACTAGTAAGACTAACTTTCAGACAAATGTACTACATGGGCATTGCAGTTTTGGCAATAGCATAAGGGGTTTTATAATTATAAATACTAATTGTAGCTACTGGATGACTATTCTAGCATGGAGGAATACATAACGAAGATGTATGGTTGGCTACAAACCTGGGCGCTATCTCTGAAGTCGTCAGCTACACTGGAAAGCTTGACGATATCTTCTTCCTTCTCTGCAACCTCCTCCACAAAGCTCTGAAGGAGAATAACGCACCGAGACAGTGACAATGTTTCTGGTATCACCATCCTAAGATTCATACAAACAACACTATTATCTAACTACACTGTATATACAACAGCACATTTCCTCCCTGCATCATTATAACTCGCCCTAATTCATACTACTAGTCATACTACTAAATTCCTTATAATGTTTAACACGCGAAAACCCTCGTAGTGTGACAGCGTGTAACACAGACTGTTGTGTTCTCGCTGTCAGGAGAGGATGACTACTAGTATACTTATATAATATATTTCGCTAATATGTCATTTTTTTCCAAACAGTTATTTAGGACTATCTACCTACATTACACAATGACGTCTAACATACCGTTCACAAAAGACACAGAAAGACGGTAATTCAGTCAGCTGATACTGACATTGCAACACCAATGCATCAACACGTACTTCAAACACATTGTCCACAAATGTATCATACTGTATAACATATTATAGTAAAATGCACATGAGGAAGCATTGGTGTTTATCTGTTTGCGCATTTACCTTGAAGACAGTGTACTGAGACTCAATGTCATCTCTGGAGCCCTGAAGGTCCTGTGTCTTTTCAATGGCGCCATCAAGCCATTGGTCCAGGCTTTCCAACTGACCGTAGAAGTCTTCTATCCCCCTGGACATGCCGCCCAGTCGCTGGACACGTGTATCTGCCTCACCGGATGTCTGAACAACGATGAATCATGTATAACAAATATGGACGACACAGGAACAGTGCAGAACATGCATGGAATTCACAACAACTGCAGACCATGTGTGACACATATGGACGACATTTGCTAATTGTAGACATCGGTATGACACATAAACGCATTGAGGTTATTATGATTATTGCATGCATTACTTAGAACCTAGATTATACTAAATTAAAGAAATGAAACAGACCAGTTTTAGTAAGTTTGCTTTCTCATCATTAAATAAAGTAAGCATTTCCAAATAAATGGAATTTATTGGGACCGTATTCCCGAAACTTATTAACTTGCGAACTTCTTAGTGAGAAAATATCTCTTCACAAATTAACATAAGAAAAAAAAACAATTTTGAGAATACAGGCTCAGAGGCATACGGTAGGCATCAATATGCTTTATGTCACAAAAAAACACGTTTCGTCCACCCATCTACAATGTCGACCTATTTCCAATTTAATGAACATCGCCAACATCAATCGAATCTATCATTGCGAAACATGTAGTATTATACTCACAGCATCGAACCTGACTTTAAGGTCTGCAGTGTTAGAACGAAGCTTCTTGATCTGTTGTTCTCCGCCATCCTTCCTGACACCCTTGTTGTTTTCTATCAGGTCCTCAGCCTGTTTGATGGCAGACTTTACAACAGGCTCGCGTTGGTCGATGTCAGACTTCAGGTCCTAAAATACATTCAGTAGGTATGAAATAGCTGCCATATGTTGTGGAATCATCTTTGGAATTCAGTGATAATATACTAGTAAATTTAATTGCATATTCGGTAATAATATATTCTATAGTTTTCTATAGTATGCCTTAGTGAAATTATTATTAAAATGTATACATATTGGTTCCCGGTAAAAACCATGCGGATATCGAGGGAACCGGTTATCTAAAGCCAGGATATACGCGAGTCGACTGTACTGTCATCAGGCAATTCTTTATTACGTGCTATGTTCGTGTAAGTATTTAGACGTTGTATATGTAGTGCATGTAGTTTCTATTTGGGAAGTGTAATACAATAATTGTTATAGTAATCATGTAATACTAATAGTCATAAGTTACAGAAACTTACTATCATTTATTGTTATTAATTTATGCATTCCGAGATGATAACACACTGTTGAACATTTTAGTTGTACGTAGTAACCAAACATTTTTCATAATCTAAACGTTTGCTAGGTTGAGTGATATTCTAATAATTGGTATAATCATGTAATAGTCATAAGTAACATAAGCTTAATATTACTTTTTGTTATTAGGTTATGCATTCCGATATGATAATACACTGTTGAACATTTTAGTTGTACGTAGAAACCAAACATTTGCCATAATCTAAACGTGTGTTAGGTTGAGTGATATTCTAATAATTGATATATATATCTACGTTAATCCAATGCAAACATTTATAAGTCCATTCCAAACAAAGGAAGTTTGTCTTCAACTATTTATGTAACATATTCTAATAGGATGTTTCTCATAATTGCCTCTTTCAAACGTATCCATGGACATTATCTCTTTCAGTATTTATCAAACTAGTGATCAAGACGTACAAACTTACTGCCTTGTTGTAGTATTAATTCACTAATATGATGTTGTGATATTTGATGGTACATACGGGTTAGAATCTAGTAGCATCGTTTAATCTCCGTAAGACATACCTTGGTATCTGCAGTTTGTTTCGTCAGGGTCTCCAGTCTCTCGCTAGCTTTGCCCTGACTCCCGAGGACTTTCTCCACTGAGCTCAGCCAATCAGTGTTCTCCTTCACGTCCACCAACGCACGCACTATTTCTTCATCCGAAGCCAAAAGTAGTTCTCCAGTTGTAGGGTCTAATTTGACCTTTGATCCCATGGTGAGAAACCCATGCGCGAGGCCGTCTCTCAAGGACATTCTCAGGTCATTAGGGGCTACAAATGTGGTTGATCGAGGGTTGACTTTACCGTTGTCAATAAGGTCTTTGAGTGTGGTCGAAGTATCGATATACTTATCTGGTTCGATGGTTGGTGTAATGAGACCACTGTCTATGGCTTGTTGGATTGTCATTGCCTGTCCGGAAGCATTGCTAATGACTTTGCCAGAATGAGGATCGAACTTCCCTCTGTCCATGAATGAACCAAGACTGGTGACGTTGCCCGTCTCGTTATCCACAAAGTACACGTAGTCGGGGTTCCACGCGCCATACGTCTGTGCGGCATCCACTGGAATAGCCTCCCCTGTGTCAGGCTTGATGTACTTGCCAGTCTTAGGGTCAAGGCTGCCAGAGTTAATGCTTTGTTGTAGTGACAGTTTATTGAAGGCAGCAAAGAGGGCTATAGCTGCTTGAGGTTCAATGTGATCTCTCTTGACGGCAGCTTGTAGAGGGATGTTCTCACTTATTTTAACATCAGCATAGGCAACGACGGGAATATTCAGAGCACCACATGTTACAGCTTCTTCTATTGATAGCACCTCGGAGGTTGTAGAGATATGGACTCCCTTGATGTTTGTATCCATAACTCCTCTAAGTTTGGCGATCGTCTCGGCGTGTTCAGCCAGCTGTCCAGGGTTGATATGGGCGAATATCTGCGTGGCTTCAATAGCCTCACTCACTGATATCTCCTCGCCGGTGTCGGGCTTCACGATTCTGCCTGTTTTGAGGTTACACCTGCCGGAGTCTATGGCAGTCTGCAGGCTCATGACTCGGTGGGAAGGTACGTCATAGAAGAACGTTGTTTCAGGGTCAATTATCTTCTGGGACACAGCTGCTTGAAGAGACATCGTCAAGCCTGTCACAGGGTCGGTGACAATCCCGGTGTCAGGATCAAACTTGCCTCCATCAATCAGTTCACCAACACTGGCATCTCGGTATGTTTTCAGAATTTCTTTCAGCACCAATGGCTCAATGAGTCCTCTAGCTGTAGCTTCTTCTAGTGGCATGATTTCTCCGTCTAGAGTGTCATATTCAGCCTTGGCAAAGTTTATGACGCCCATTTGGAATGCTTCATCTATGGTTAAAGCTTTGTGTGTTTTGGGATCTTGGATGCCTTTGATATTGGTATCAATCTTGTCTCTAATTTTACTATAGAATAGTTCGTTTGCATCAATTTTAGCATTGGCAAGATCAAGTCCGTCGACGGTATCTAAGTCAGCAGCAATGAAGGTTTGTTTCTTCACTTGGAGTTGCTGGTATGTAAGAACATCTCCTTCGTCTTTGTCTTTGGTGGGATCAAAAGGACGTCCTTTCACCAAGCCTCGTTTGATGGCATCTGCAATAGACATAACTTCTCCTGTTAACGGATTTCGGTACGTCCCGTTCTTTACATCTATGATGCCATCTTGTATTGCACGTTTCAGTGAGATTTCCTCCCCTGTGGTAGGATCTATGATACCTGAAATCTTGTAAGACACATCAGCCAGTTCTATAGACATAAAGGCACCATTTTCCTCACTCTCCGCGAATAGGTCAGGATCAGCCATCAAATACCCAGCTTTGATAGCCTCCAAAATTGACATCTCTTCGCCCGTGACGGGATTACGAAATTTGCCCTTCTTAAGGTCAAGGATTCCTGCAGCAATGGCTTCTTTCACACTGATCCATTCTCCAGTACGTGGGTCTATTACACCCGAAATTTCAAAGGTTTTCGTGTTGATAGCATTCTGCAAACCAAGTAATCCATTCTCAGCCACATCTCCGTTCACAAAATGATCTCTGTATTCCACAAGGATGTAGCCCAGTTGGATAGCTTCTGGAATCGAAATGGAGTAATCCGTATCCGGGTTGTTGTACGTTCCGTGTTTTTGATTCAGCACTCCCTTCTGCAGGGCTTGGTACACCGATAGAGTTTGTTGGTTTCGAGGATCTATAACTCCAGTAATCACAAAGGTCTTTCTTTCTTCATAGTAATCCGAGGTTTCTGAGAACTCGTCCTCTTCCTCCGTTCTATAGGACCTATCGTCCTTGGTTCCCCGTCTTTTCCTTGGTGGTGCCACAGGTTTTCTTGGGCGATGTCGTTCATGAATGTAAATCTCTGATCGCACTGTTGTCAGCCTGCTCTCCTTTGTGACATTGTCAATGTCAACAAGTGGCATAGCCCTAAATAACAGAGCACGCACATTAAATAATGCATTTATTGTATAATGCTGTAATAATGTCTTATACAAGAATTATTGATCATATTAATGAATACTAACATATCAAGTTCAGATCATTTACATCTAATAAAAGAGAGAGAGTGACTGAATTATTCTCACACGTCACAGCGATGAATGCTAATAAAACTGTAGTGTCCTTGGTCCAGTAGCGCGACACTCTTGTAGGCTACAGTGGTTGTAGACACTTACAATAACCGTTACAATAGTTGTAGCGCCGTCTTATTCCGATAGACTACAAGAGGCTACGAATTGTAGCGCTACAACCTAGAGCGTCGTGCACCTGGACCCTGAGCTAAAGTATTTATATATAGTAAGGGTACAGTGACATCCAGTAGGCAAGTGAACACTGACCTCTCGAAGTAGGCCCTGGATGTGTATATGGGTGGGTTTTCCAGGTCCTTCACAACAAGGTTCTCCTCTTCACGACGAGACCACACCTCCTTCTTGAACGTCTTCGTGTATGTCAGTAGCTCCTAAAACGTTGATAACTCATGTTGGTGACAGCGAATATACAATCCAACATTGTAGTGGTGGGTTAGTGGAATGTCTTAAGAATAGTACACTATGTGAAATGTTGATATTTAAGACACTTTGATGTTTTCCAAACGTTTCTAAATACTTGAAATAGTCCGCTTGTGATAATACATTCTCACAGTGAGACAAGACTTAGAATTGGAGTGAGTACATTGTCCATCCTATACATGACAAATAACGAATTGGTAGAATCCACAAAACAAGAGAGAGTAAAGTTATACTACTTACTGCAAACGACGTATACGTTTTATTTGTTGCGTCCCATTTGTTCACCGTTCCGTTTTTCACATTTCTCTGGCCTGAAAAATAAACGTAAAATCAACGTTTGTGTCAATGAATAACTTTAGTATTATTGATTGATAGCAATAACTATTCGTTGTCAATAATTGTGTATAATAAACGAATATATTTTTGTCATGGAGGTCAATTTATAGCCAATATCAATCACAGGTTAATTACAAGATATCCTACCAGGTTTCACCCCACTAATTGTCTTTCTCATGGTGGTCATCTGCGTTTTGAATGCAGCATAGTCTTCATCCTCGCTGCTCGTTGGGCGTAGTATCTGTGTCGCTTCATTTATCAGCTTCATATAAGCAGCTTTCTGATTGGTCGAAAGGCCCTGGAACTGTGAACGAACAAAGCAGGTTCCATTAACATGTCCAGTGGTTCTTACTGTATATATGAGCTAGTGCCACACATTACTATGCTGTAGTATTGTAGTAAACATTGACCATAACATCATTCATTGCATCTGTTTACGAAACTAAGCATTACCTCTCTGTGTTGCGTTTCCTTTGCGACCAGCGTCATAAACTGTATGAGTTGTCGTCGTAGTGTCTGGACAGTCGTGTCCCAGTGGACCTGGAGTTGACTGCGGAGTCTGTAAGTGTACACACATTACACACATTACACACATTACATTAGTATGTACACTGTGACTGTCCACACATCCGTGCTTCATCGTCCTAGCGATCATCCTCAGGTTGCACTCTTCATAAAGGTAAACGAGCAATAGAAGACTAGTGTAGGCAGCTTCTCAAGAATGTAAATTTGAGTGAAATAGTATTTTTTCAATGGTTAATTCGTATCCAAACAAAGCATGCTTCAGATGCTAGTAGTAATATTTGGCTGATACTGCTGTTCCAGTTAGCCATTCAAATATATGCAAGGGAGACTACTCCTGTCTATCTCATGCACTGGAACTAATCACGGAGGCATGGCGTACCTGTGTGCTTCTATGAAAGACTTCGGATCTGGTGGAGGGATGACGAGGACGATGGCTGGGACCTCCACTTCTCTGCCTGATGACGTCTCAACCTGTTCAATGGGAATACAGTGCATGTCTTTCGTGTCTACATAATAGTATATCGTCAAACAGATTCTATGGCATCTTCCTTAACTTGGGTACATATTACAGGGACTCAGTGGCTGATTTCTTCTAATGATGACCTGGAATTAACCGACCAGTAGCTTGGTTAAAGGCATACAATCACAGATTTTTATGAGCACGTAGCACTATATTTGAGTAATAAATGTAAACTACATTCA
>JAUTBQ010175601.1:0-11387 GCA_032361185.1 Lepetodrilus ovalis
GTCCACATCTGACCCAGCCTTATATCCGAATCCGCTCTGTATCGAACAGCCTTATATCGAGGGGGCACTGTACTTTGCAGTTGTAGCTAAGATCTAGTCCAAAATGAGAATACATATCAGTGCTTGTATGCCTGTAAAGTCACTATCATATGTATTCTTGTGAAAATATAGTATATAGCTAATAACATGCTAGCTCCACATATTTGCATGCTTGAAAGGCCAACATAGGTAGAAAGAATAGTCATTGTTTACTGTACAGATAGGTTTTCAGTTGACATTTGAAAGTCATGGAGTGTCGGAACATTTTTGAGATACAAAGGCAATGAATTCCACTTTATCAGTAGACCATTGGACTCACAATCCAGCAACTCATGATCAAATCCGAGGTTCAGCATGTTCCTGAGTTACACTTGGTGACTTACCGGTATTAAAATCCAATGGCAATGTCAGAATGAGACTGGATTGTGGAGAATGTTGAAAACAGCGGGAGCTTGTCAGAGTACAGTACACGGCCTGTTAAGCACTGCTTGAATGTGACCTTCATCACGACTTAGACTCTGTCCTTTAAAATTGATTCCGCCATAAACTTCTTATTTTCTACAGTGCCATTCAGTCTATACTAGCAAGCTGCACAGATTCAGACAAGCATTTAATCATGTAAATCCATTACAAGTAATGTAGTCAGTTTAATAATTTTATTGGCAATATCAATCCACTTCTCCTTGTAACGGCATTTAGTGTCCCTGTAGTGTTCACTCTGTAGTTACCCAGTGATTGTTTGTGTACCAACACGCTAATGGCAGTGTTCCCTGGAGTTGCAGCTGTTGGAAGGTGTGGGACAATTCCATGTGACTGTAGGAACGCTATTCCCATTGGAACATGTGCCAGAGTCAAGAGAAGCATGTGTGGTAGCATCTCTTAGGAATCATTTCAAGAACAGATGTGTACTCACATTTCAAAGCACTTCAGAACACATCCATGTTCCTGAAAATGTTCTGGATGAATTGCGGTATTACAATGACTATGAAGGATATCATTTCAAGAACAGATGTGTTCTCACACTTCAGAACACTTCAGAACACATCCATGTTCCTGAAAATGTTCTGGATGAATTGCGGTATTACAATGGCTATGAAGGATATCATTTCAAGAACAGATGTGTTCTCACACTTCAGAACATTTCATAACATGTCAATGTTCCTGGAAATGTTCTGGATGAATCGCGGTATTACAATGGCTATGAAGGATATCATTTCAAGAACAGATGTGTTCTCACACTTCAGAACAATTCATAACAAGTCAATGTTCCTGGAAATGTTCTGGATACATCGCAGTATTACAATGGCTATGAAGGATATCATTTCAAGAACAGATGTGTTATCACACTTCAGAACACTTCAGAACAAATCCATGTTCTTGAAATGGTTCTGGATAATTCATGGTATCCAATGGACACAAGCTCTGCACTGCTATGATGAAAATCCTCCCCATTTATAAGTGCTCAATGAAGACAAATCCCTAGGGTAATAAAAGGAGAACATTTCTAGAATAAGCATTAATCACTTAGTTGAGATCCATCCGAAAGCTATACAAACCATTTTATTCACATTTTGCTGTCTACAATCACTCATCTGGGTCAATGTTACACGTCGTAAATCAGTTATGAATATTCTAAGAATATTCCAAGCGGTAGACAGAAGTGAAGTGAGTGCTTCTATGTCCGGTTTCGTAGGAGTTAATTTGATCAATGGAGTTACCCTTCCCACTTAGATGGAGGCCAGAAGGATATGAGAAGTCTGGCCAAGTCAGAAATATCTACAGTATAGGAAACATCAACCAGAGTTCCAATTTCCTGATAGAATATTTGTGGCTTTGAGGAAGACATAATAAATAACACAAGTATACTATTTACGATGGGTAGTTTAAAATGCAAATAAAAGCATAATGTGTCCAGGAACTTTGGTGAAAAGATGTTTTTATCAATTGGGTGGTGAGTAAATATTTTGAAATTAATCCTCTACAGTCAATTCAAAGGTGTTGTATAATTAAGTCCTCTTTACATGGTATCTACTGTGGTGTATCATAAATATACGTATGTGAACAAAACAATCTCCTTTTCCAGCCAGTGGACTTACCACATGGTACAAGTTGGTAGAGCATTGGCCTCACATCCAGACACATCAGGGTCGAATCCCAGGATCAATAAAGTCACACACAATATACATTTAAGAAAACCAAGTCATAATTCTATGATGTAATGTGTTTTGATGGAAGTAAATGTGAAAGGATGTGGCACTTTTACAGCCTTATCTTCCTTCATGGCACAAATTTCCACTTAGCAGAGGTCACATCTTTCTTGCCACCATCCAATATTGATCTCATCTGTCACTGTTCATTTTACATTTCCATACGTTGTTTTATATATTTTCAAATATTAATTATATTTGAGTTATAAAAATATTATTTGCAAAATGTAATAAAAATCTATGGCCATATTTTGCAAAAGCAATGAATGAATGAATGATTGTTTTACATCACAGTGGGAATCTTCTACCCATTTATACGTGACAAAAGCAAAGCAATTCTAGTATGAATGCTGTGTTAAAAGTACACAAGATTGACCAGAAGATGTATGTTTCATGGGGGACACATCTTATTCAGGCCTAGGTACCAACGAAATGGCACAGATGTAAACTTATTGATTATATTTGGTATACGAGGTATCCACGAAAAGAAAATGCAAGAATACTGAACAGCTCTACAATGACAACACTAGTGACCTGGGCATCATTTCTCAAAGCTCTTGTATCTACTACGAGACCATAAGCACACGCCTAGCGATCTCCAATTACCTGTTGGCAGAGAACTTATGAGAGCTCTGTGTTCTCGTGGTGGATACGAGAGCTTCGGGAAACTATAGCCAGGCTTACTCTGCTGGTACCACTCCATCACCTCCTTAACATTATGGAACACACTCCCCCAGGGCATCAAATCTCCCCCACCCCAACCTCCCTCCAATCAGGTACTTCAGGTTTCAAGAAAAGCCTCAAAACATATTTTTTTTTAATCAATCGTATGACTGATGGACTATCTCTTACATACAACACCAGTGAGCTATAATACAGTGCCCCCTCGATATAACGCTGAATTTGGGGTCTATGACATACCCCAAGCCTTATAGTATCAGCCTTATACAATAGTACAGGTAAATAACAACAAATAAAAATGGGTTCCACATCTGACCCATGCAGTTGGAGATAAAGTGCTACATGTATAAATAAATACATTATTATTATTATTATTATTATTATTAATGATTATGATTATGATTATGTTTATTATTATTATTATACTGTAACTGTAGTAGACATTAATATGATGAAAACAATATTTAAAACAGATCAACAAAATATGCTACATCGGTAATACCGGTAGACTGCAAATTGCGAACAATGTTTGTTTGCAAAAACATTGACACACTATGATGCAAACCTTCCTAACAGGTATTAGAGGTGTGGATATTGATCACACCAGGGAAGGAAGTGTTAAAAGCGAAAGAGTTGCATCTACGGCACATCTATAACACCATGAAAACATGGGGTAATCTACTCACATTTCCGAACAGAATGGTCGGCAGGAAGTGTTCGGTTGTGAAAAGGTTCCACAACTATTTTCACAAGTGGCAATTTTCATTGATCACAACCCCCTGACAAATATATTTTGTTCAAAGATGGACACTGATGCTGTCAGTTTAGCAATAAAAGCTTGTGAATTTCATGGAACACAACATGAAGGATATGCACTTCCGCATTTTCTTGTATTCTTTTTATATTGGAGCTTAGATCTGCTTTCAAAATCATTTAGCTCATATCAGGCTTGGTAGTTTATGGCATGAGGAAACATACAACACCTGAAGCACTTGGTGTTGCTGTGAGCCAATGAACACCAGCTGCATGCTACTGACACTATCAATGCTAACTGCACTGTGAACCATTTCATCAGATTCAATCTCTGATAGTTTTATCCTAGAACAATTGCACTGCACTAGCAGCTGCTGCCAGCATTAATGAACAGAAACTAGGTTCAGTATACTTCCTACATCTGTACAATTATTTTTAGTCAGTGAAATTATGGCAGTAGTTCCAGAAATGCTCAAGGCAAATCAATCCAAACAAGAAACATCCATGACACAAGATTATGAAACTTTTTTAGTATGATTTCAGGCTAAGGCTCAGAAAAGTCAGAAACATTAACATGCTGATGTGTGCATATTTTGCCTCTCATATGAATAATTGTACGAGATAATGGGACAGTTTAAAAGAATACGATCACAGATGGTTGACCTATATAACTGACAAACACATTTCTATCTGAGACTATTCATGTTTGATTTATCCACACAAAAGTTGTTACTGACATACTTACTCCTGAACACTCAATAGATATAAAAAATAAAAAAAATCATATTTTATAGGAATAAAATGAATGTAGCTCCAATTACCAGGCCCCGAGATTACGAAACTTCTCTTGAGTACGATTTCATGCTCAACTCAGAGTTTTGTTCATAAAACGTCATGTGACGTCATAGCCAGAGACTCAACGCCTATGACGTCACATGACGTTTCATGAACAAAATTCTGAGTTGAGTATGAGATCGTACTCAGAAAGTTTCGTAATCTCGGGGCCAGGACTAAGTACATGTAATGAAACAAAACTTTTTGGAACAGATGATTTGCCAGACAATCAAAGGAAATAATTTAATATGATATGGTTTAAAAATATTTGCGCAAAATATCAACAATAATAACAAGGGTAATAGTAGCAAAATTTTCCGCTGTTTAAAAAAAATGAGGAAAGAAATCAATGAGAGTGATCACGAGCATGATTTGGTCGAAAATAATTTCAACACGAATTCCATTCACAACATTATTGAACATACAATATTATTACTTTATAACAAGTAATAGACACAACATTAACGCTCGCCCTGCTGGATTAGGCACAGACACTCCTCTTTAGGGCATCTCCGGTTACCACCAGCATGGAGCGGGTTAAAGACGACATATGCACCACTGACACACATGATAACAGTTACCAGTACACCGTCACTGTATTTCTGTGTGTAGTACTATCTTGAGACTTTTTACCCAACAGTTTTCATGAAGCCTCTCTAATGTATGCCCAGCCACCGTTCTTCAGGGCACACACACCTTCAGTAGGACAGAGAGGGTTAATTTCACTGCAGGCAGGTAACATGTTCCATATGTATTTTCATTTCCCTGTTCATCTCCTGAATG
The DNA here is from genome assembly GCA_032361185.1 of Lepetodrilus ovalis. Taxonomy (NCBI): domain Eukaryota; kingdom Metazoa; phylum Mollusca; class Gastropoda; order Lepetellida; family Lepetodrilidae; genus Lepetodrilus; species Lepetodrilus ovalis. The sequence goes on from JAUTBQ010175601.1 coordinate 5,298, forward strand.
AGTGAGCATCCCTAATATTCCAATTGCTATTTTACATTATTGCCGTCCATGGTCAGGTCATGTCACACATGCACAGCCATTAGTAAACAGTGAATACGACAAGTTAAGATTCCTTCCAGAAGCTACATGCTTCTTTAGATGACAAATGTCTGCTAGCAACCATGCATCACCTGTGTTGTGGAGGGATAAACAAACCCATAATTTTGTACTAGTAATCAGGCTTCAAAATTTTAAAACATATTCAGTACGATTTCATGCTCAAGCTCAAATTTTTCATGGAGATTTGTGAACAAATCTATGAGTTTAGCATGAAATCGTACTCAAAAAAGGTTTCGTAATCTCGGGCTTGATGGAAAATCAGACAACTGGGATTTTGATCAGAATATAAAACAAGGCAAATTGTAAAACGTGAATAGCAGCACTCAACAACAGTAGCAACAACAACAAAAACAGCAACAACAGCAATATATACTATGTTCAATGAAATTGCAAGGTGTTTCTTCGCAACAAAAAGAAAAAGGAATAGTATACATTCATGCTTGATTCCCTGCACTAGCATATGACTAATGTGCCATGTTAATTCCTATACTAGTATTTAATAAAAAATAAATCAATTACAATTTTATTTGTCCAACTCACAAAATAGTTTGTACTCCATATGAAAATAAATGCAATACATTGGTGCCATTACAGTTAAAAAAATTAAATAGTGACTTTTTTAACATTTGAATTGCACTAATATTCAAAATATTTTCTACTCTAAATAATGAATTGGGAGACATTTTACCAAATCTAAACTAGAATTATGGACAATAATTGTTTTAGTTTTATGCCGTCTGATATAGAAATGTATTTTTAGTGCGACTGCTTAACATTTTCACTGATATTTAAATGGGAGAAGACTGAAGGCAGTTAAAAAAAAAAGAGCAAAAGATATAAGGATACATAATTTACAGAAATAGTAAAGTCCCACATTTTCTCTGTGCGTAGATTAATTTCCCGGAAATATGTCGATTTACAATTTGTGTGCAATATGTATCAATAAAGCGTTTTACCGAACTAGTAGACTGTAACCTGTTCCTAGCATCTGAAAATGAACATTCAATTTTGTAGTTAAGTGCTCTACGATGGCACTGTTAAATCCACCTTCCAGTCTATAAAAAAAATATCATTAAAGCTAAACAGAGGCAGTTATCACCATCAGAAGTAGGACGTAATCACAACAACAAGCAACAATTGAGCAATAAAAATTATTACTGCAATGTGAATGACTAGGTGAAAACAATATTAAAGTAAAATACAACAAAAACATTTTTCACTTCAGATATACCGGTACTCGGATAGGTCGATTGACTTACACTTATTTCAAAATAAGAATTCATACAATATGCCTCTTCATCATTTCTATACAGGACCAATCTAAACAATTACTCAATATGCCATGCTATGGCTTTGCTAGCTACAACAATAAAAAGTAACACTATACTAATAAAAAAACATTAGACAAGTACATACCTAGCCATAATCAAGAGGATTTTCAACAGAAAGTCTCTTCACACATGATTTATTGAAATGGATAATAATGCCACAATCAAGATAGAGATTATAAATTGTTTGATGATATGAATGATATGTAAAAGTTGAGAATTCTTTTACTGGGAAAGTTTACTGGCTGGGAATGTTTACTGGTAACTTTTAGTCCTCTGAATATTATTGTATTTTCCATTAATAACTTGATAATCATATTTCATAGTCATTTAAATTATCTAAACAATACACAGAAACTTGAAGCACAGTGCTTCACTACTTGTATAAGTACATAACAATACAACTCAAATATTTACTACCAGTATTGAGACATTCTTAAAGTCCATGAAAATTCTATCTGCTTATTGTTTGTATAACTGAGGATCATTAGCGATCAGATACGTTATGAATCTATTTATAGTTATCAGGAGATAATACAAGACTTTTAATAGGTTATCTCTCAACCAATCATATTACTAGAATCATTGCTCATTTCAAATTTGATTAAGTTTAATAAATAAAAAATAACGTTGATACAATTATAATATATTACCAGAAGTTTGTAGGGATAGAGAATCCATGAGAAGAATTTGAATAATGAAAGTGACTTTTAGTGTTGCAATATTATTTTTTTACCGTACTTGTAGTTGTTTTGGGCTCATTAAACAGTACTTTTCATCAAGGATGAATACAATTATTATATTTGTCCTTGGGGAAATTTTGGCATTGAGACAAGTTCCTGAATCTATATAGATCTCACATCCAGAAACCATTCATAGTTTTTAACATCCAGACCAGAAGAAGAAAAATATAAAACGAGACTCACATTTTACACACCAACACACTGCAGAACAGGAAATGGATGTCGAGGCAGAAAATATTCCAGTATTGTGTAGCTTATAGAGACATGCCAATGAGAAATCAAAAGGATATAAATTGTTTGATTTTTTTTTAACCAAGATAACAAAAACTAATGCAGAAAGTAAAAAAAAATATATGTTCACAACAATGATTGAAATGCAGAACAAATAAATGGAAATATACCCATGTAAGGAAACAATGTTACCCATATAATGATGCAATGTTACCCATATATGATGCAACGTTACCAATGTAAGGATGCAATGTGACCCATGAAAGGATGCAATGTTACCCATATAGGGATGCAATGTTACCAACGTAAGGATGCAGTGTTACCAATGTAAGGATGTAATGTTACCCATATCAGGATGCAGTGTTACCAATGTAAGGATGCAATGTTACCCATATATGGATGCAATGTTACCAATGAAAGGATGCAATGCTACCCATATAAGGATGCAATGTTACCCATGAAAGGATGCGATGTTACCCATATAAGGATGCAGTGTTACCCATATAAGGATGCAATATTTCCCATGAAAGGATGCCACATGATTGGCAGTTTGATATGGAAATATGGAAATGCAAATAAAAAAATGGATCATGCCGCTTTGAATTGTATTGCACTACTGAAGCTCCTGTCTACGAGAAAAACAACTGAAAACCAGATCACGTGTTAGCTAGCATTTGCTGTTTTGTGGAGATTGTTGAATGACAACACAAGTTGTCGCTATAAAAATAAGACACTAATGGAAAAGGATAATTTGTGTGCAAACATAATTACATTATCCATATAACTACATTAACCTTATATAGCTTTAAATGATGTCACAAATGGCAAGGTCAGTTATTGTCTTCCATGGTTTACCGATTTATGTGTGATAATATTGGGTCGGGGATTGAAAATAATTGTATTTATAAAACTTGATATTTTGACCATATTTTTTTTAATCAATATTGGAGGAAGGGTTGGTTGATATTTATTTTGTATATATCATAACTGATCAATATTATTATCAATAATGGTTAAAGAAAAAAAAAAAAACTACAAATTGTAGTTATCAATATCAATATTGGATGTTAAGAAGGGTTGGTTGATATTTATTGTGTATTATCATAACTGATCAATATTATTATCAATAATGGTTGGAGAAAAAACAAACTACAAATTGTTCTGAGATAAATACAAAATTATTTTCAAAGTACTGTTTGCCAATAGCAGAAATTGTTATAACTTAGACTTCAATTATTCATATAGCAGTACTCGAAGCTCTGTGTACTACTCGCCAGTAGTCAACCTTCTTGTCAACCCTTGTCTGATAGCGTTATAGGTAGCTATACAATGTAGTGGTCTCACCGTTCTAGTTCAGTAATGGCGTACACGGCTTGTTCCATCACCATTTATCATATTTATTTCCTAAAGACTGGTACACTTTTAGTGGAATATAATAGAAATAATTATTGTTATTTTCTAAAATGGAAAAGAAATTGTCACCAGATCGATAAATCCTGGAATTAAATAACTAGGGTCTACCTGAGAAACAATAATAACATGCCACGGTGGAAGCTGACCTAGTGGTGACATCAGGACACATGTACCATTACGCCTTGTGGTTCGGACTTAACATGATTAGTAAAACTTTCTGTTGCTGAATATCACCTGTGAAAAGAACCCGAAGAAAAGCCTAATATTGCAATTGATAGATACTAATTTGATCACAAAACAGGATAAAACTATAATCAATCAAAGTCAATAAATGCAATAAAAAAGAAGAGCAAGACGTAAAATTTTGTAACAAAATAAAAAAGATAAATTAAATATACAATACAATGTGCAGTGATCTCGAGTGGACTGAATGATAAATTAATCTTATAAAAATTTGCATTGCATCAAAAATCGTACAGAAACTGGATGGTATCCACACCTCCGTACTTCCTTTCCAGCACGAAAAAAGTAATTATTCCAAAGACTGTGTACCACCTAAAAATAGACATGGTATACAGCGAGTACAAGACGATGACCACAAACACACTCCAGAACACCACCACCTTGTACAGGAAGTTCCTGATGGCATCGTCGTCGTAATCGTGCACCACCTTCAGACTGTAGTCCGTGGGCTGGCCCTCAAAGGGAGAGAACGCCTTGTTTTGGTAGAATGAGCACAGCTGCTCCTCCTTTTCTGACCACCGATCCTGACACCAATTGACCAGAGAGTCGGAATCTGTCTGGAAATCGTCGATAGGAGTAGCGTGGACGTGGAAATCAATTTCCTCAGGGAAATTCCCAGAGAATACGTCTAGTTCTCCAATTGGCATCGTCTTTGGATATGCAACACTGATATTGAGGACTTGGTCCAAGACTTTTTCTGTAAAGAGGAATTCTGCAGAATTGTATCAATTGTTCGTTCCACAGATGCCCCTTTGAAATTTGATAAAATTTCATAAAAGTTTATGTAATATTTAAAAATATATATGGGTTAGTCCTCATCAAAGATGTTAAAAATATTCTTTTAAAGCCAATGTGAATGAAGAAAATAGTTACTTCATCTTCATTCAGTCAATGCCCCACCCCTCACTGACCACTCACTCACCGCCCCACCACTCACCGCCCCACCCCTCACTCACCACCCCACCACTCACTCACCACCACACCCCTCTCACTGACACGTACCTTTCTTCATCTGCTGCACCAGAAAGACAAAGCCGGTGGTGCGAGGATGAAGACAGTAGATGTACTTCCTGAGTGAGTTCTTCTCCGCGTACCTGTCACTCTTCAGTAGCGTGTTCACGGTGAAGTCAGTACCTTCAGGGAACAGCAGGAACTGGAGAAAGAAGAATTATTTGTAATTAATATATGTGTACCGCAGTTACTGCTATCATTTACATATAGCAACATGGTGTGCACTGAATCAGGGGCAGATAATTTTACTTTGGTCCCTCATTGCAAAGTACATTCACTTGATATACATAAAATCATGTTTGCACTTCCAAAAACCTTTCCACTGTACACCCACTATAGTGGGTTTTGACAACCCGAATCAGTGAATGTCGTCATATTTTATTTTGCTTCATGCTATTAATGCAAGGCCAAGGGGACATAACTCAAAGTGGTACGACTAAAATATAAAACGACATAACAACGTTCATTCATAAATCAGTTGATGCATCAATGCTTCGTAACCTAAATTCATATAAAATATCAAATACAGTTTCCTCTCAATAGAACGCTGAAGTTGGGGTCCATGATCCATGTCTGACCCCACCTTATATCCGAATCCGCTGTGTATCGGACCATGTGATATCGAGGGGGCACTGTATGTGATAATAATCGAGTGTTGGGGAAATAAGTGCATCAGTAAATAACTTTTAGGTAGATAAATCAATCAAAAGTAGTCTCAGATAGAAGTTAACTTGACCATTATCGAGGTCATTCATAGTATGCCTTTAACTGAACACCTCATCAATTATATAAAGGTACTAGGTAACTTTTCCCAATAATGAAAACGCCAGGTATATGTAATCAGTTCAGTGATGACTGCCATTCGAAGTACGCCCATGTGACAAAGTGATTAATTGATGCATATGACAAAACAAAATAATACCCAGCTGACAACCACAAAATAACGAGGTACTTCGGGCGAGACTATTGTCGACTATTTGCGATTTATAGTTCGCCCGAACTCGTTATAGTCCGACTATCGT
>JAUTBQ010175612.1:0-11386 GCA_032361185.1 Lepetodrilus ovalis
ACGTCTAATAAGTTAAGCATGTTGTACTGGTTTGTAAACTAACAATCACGGGCTGAGAAGGGACTAGCAGGATGAACTAAGTATTAAACTAACAGGGGCTAACTGGGAAGGTGTTATGAGGGTTATGAGGGTGATACACATTCACTTTGTTCAGATATACATAATTATATTCTGGTACATTTAGCTTTGAGTCTGACACCTGTGTACTACAGGCGAAGACAAATTATGTACGACAGAGACACATATGGACATCTGAAAGCGTATTTCTTACTTCCGTATACATTTTTCTTGCTTGATTTGCATTCATTCTACGTCACGACATGTTTCTTAATGCTTTGTGATACCTAATCAAGACATCATCTTGAGTGCATGACAGAATATAAAACAAATCATGCAATATGGAAGCCATGTGCGCTAAGAAAAACATAAATGCGTGATAGCAGGCTGCATAGTTAGTCAAACAACATTGCTGAAATAATTGTATGAAATCATGCTGAAAAAAAATTAATACGAGGCAAGTAACTACACATGTTATAATACGAATCTGGGGCTTGTGCTTGTAGCTGGTTTTGTTTACCGCAATTAAGACCTGAGATATATTGTGCAATAATAGAGGTGGCTATTATTGCATTGAAGTCCTGTCAAGATTCTGTCTATATGTTAATCCTCTAAAATACGGGTCCCGCGGTTCTTTATACTATATGGAGAGTGAGAATACTCACCTCCACATGGTCTAGAGGACGTATACTGTTTCCGTGAACCCGCCAATCTGTTTTCTACAACTAAACCAATCTTGAAAGAGGAAAACGAGAATCTTCATAGCAAATCTCTGTTTGCGATTTATTAATTGTATCTCATAATAACTGATTATGTCGATGTTCCGTAAAGAAAGATTCTGAGGTTCTCTTCTCGAAACGTTCTTACGATCTTCTTAACGTAAGAATGTGCATAGCACGTGTTTTGGGTATCCTTAAGATTTCGTACGATCGTTAAAATGTTTCGCGAAGACTGTTCTGTTCTGAATTACATTTCGATGTTTATTTTGAATCTATGCCGATTCAGAAAGACTGTTAATTAAGTGTATTTGATTGAACTATCATAGATTTAGTACGTACTGTTATATATGAACGCTACACAAAGATTCGTTTACCTATGTATGATATACAGTATGTATAATACCGGTATTATTTCTCATTTCCTATTTCTTAGTAATATTCTATATCTCTAGTATCTTGTTACATATACCTCTATTCTTGAAAACATGAGCAATGTTACATAAGCAGAACGTATCACCAAATATATCTTAATCCTCAAGGTTCCGTCAGTAAAATCCATATAGCATCAGAAAGCATGTTTAAAAAAAGTTAATACGATACTCGTTTCCGCAAGGAGGAAGTGTGCATATATAATTACATCTGGGGCGGTATCCTATAAACAGCTTAATTTTTAGTTGACTTAATTCAACAACAAAAAGAAACAAAAAAAAAAGTGTTCAAGATATTTTGACTACATTTTCTGTATTTGGCTTAGCCAACTTAATAGAAACTAAATCTAAAACTGCTGACTAAACCATATACAGAACACTTACTCAAAATGTGTTGCAAGTAGTTAGTGGTGTGCTGACTTTTGAGTCAATTTTATGAACTAAGCTGTTTTTAGGATACCGCACCTGAAACATTATCTGTAGTGTAACTGTAACGTAGGACAATGAGCAATTGTTGTCGATTGTCCCTTGGTATGTCTTCCATTTCAGCAATGTTCACGCAAGTATCGGTAAATAGCACATGCTTTAGCACGGACATCCATGTTGATATATAATATTATGTAACTGTTTCCCACGTAAACAAATTAAACCCACCTGATAGAGAAAAAAATAATATTTGGACTCATAAATGATGTCGCGAAAATTATTATCGTACTGCAACCAGTAAACATAATGATGGATTTCTGGGTCTCATTAATAGTTCTTGTTGAGTTCTATTTATTGTTTAAATGGTCTATTTTAAGTATCCTATATCATATTTATGTCCATAATAAAATAAAATAAAATACTGAGTCCATAGAAACGGATACAGTAGTTAACCTTGCTCTATATGTCACAATATTGGACTCGTAAATTATTCGATTTTTATCACACGGTCTAAAGGTCGTGTGCAAAAATAACGTACTGAGTTTTTATACAGGATATATAGTGTTATTTTAAGTCATCCTAGAGTGTACTGAATGTGAGGGATTTCAGTGCTTTTCCGAATGTCGGCAGATATATTTTGAAAAATCGATGACATGTCATTTTGACCATATTGAACATGTCAAGAGCTGTGTAAAAGAATACCTCTGTTTGAAAATTATAAAAAATTCCTAATTTCCGTTTGCATAATGTCAGGTTGAGCTACTGAACGACCCACGACAGCAGTTTTCCTACTGAGAATGAATCAGCTAATGCAATTACAACATTTCTTGACTGAATAAGATACGCTATCCAAGAAACGAAATTATAGGGTATGTTTATGTATGTGTCTGAGCGAGCGTGTTATTGTTTAACTTTCCAAACGTATTATTTCGACAGCATCATTTAAAGAATCCTATTACATTCGATACCACGTTATGTGGGGAGTGAGATATTGAGCAATCTTGAACAATTCCGGTATGATATAGAACGTCCTCACCCCCAGTGACCTGAGAAATCCATCAATGTTGGCAGCGTTGTTATTACCTCGTACATTGATGACCTACAGTAGAGGTTACGGAATTGTCAATATTGCTCCCAACATTTTCCACAGGGCTCAGTTTGTAATGACCCTCTTGATTATTGAAGATCTTATATGCATATCCCAGTCCGTCATTTGGCAACAATTAACAATAACATTGATCATGTAGGTCGCGCTAATGCTATTTTATGTCAATCAATAGAAATGCTATTTCTGGATCAAGTCATTGCTTACATGATTGGAGGTCTGAAAACAGGAAATGGATCTTAAATGAAACATAAGCTGGCCAGTTGGGATTCAGTTACGGTTGTGTGTGTTTGCCTTAGCTATTAAACAATGTATTATACACATATGTTTGATGAATGTGTAAGAATTTGCATAATCACTTACGCGTATTTCAATACGTAACTAAATCTAACTTTAAATAACGTTTTATATTATAACGCAAACTATATTATGATGGTAAACGTATTGCTATTTTTCTCTAGCGAATGTGCTTATTCATGAAAAACAGGAAATCACAGTAGTATATATTACAGTAGCACTGGATATAGTTTCTCGAAGCTCTCGTATCTACTAAGAGACCGTAGTGCTCTCGTAAGTGCACAGGCGCCTTGTATTAGAGATCGCTACAAGAGTGATTATATATGGTTTCGTAAAGCAGTAGCTTCGAGAAACGATGCCTTATATATTAATTGGTACCAATTCAGGGTGTTTTTTTCTATAGCCAGGCATGTGATATGGGTGAGTAACGGTAAAGACAATGAAGGTTTATCGTAAGAATTCTTCTCACAGTGCTGATCACTGAATAACAAATTATCACTGATATATGAGTTCAAGGAAGCTTATCCGGCGAATGTGAGAACAATTATACAATCCTATGTCTATGACGTATACGAAATAATAAATATTGTCTGTTTTTTCACACTATTTGTAACAAATACGGCCATTTTTAGGGGCGTGGAGGTAATGCATTATACTGTTAAGACATAGAGGATCTGACCATCGACGATTGGTGACATCATGACGTTGGTGAAATCAGCTATACGTCTTAAATTGCGTTTATTTGACACTTGAAACGCTGTGTCACGTCATATTGGGTGATCGATGGATTTCATTTGTTAGCACACTTCATTAACCTTCTTTTACAACACACATAACCATTACCAGTCTCAGTGTCCTCTTTCTTAACGATACAGGAGTCTGTAGATCGTCCATTTAAAGACCTTTTGGAATATTCTTCTTTTTTTTAATATGATGTTGCTAGAGGTAGACCCTTTATACGTTACTCAGCAATTGGTAGCCTCAAACACGAGAGCAAGGTGAAATCCGATACTACAGGACGTCACGGGATCCTACCTAACAAGATCCTAATAGGATCACTACATGACACATTCACCTCGGGTGTCCTGGTTTATATTTTAGCATCGGCATTAGGTATCCTGGCCAGGACATCAGCATGGCACTTACTAAACTGTTTTTGCTAGTTCATTGTAATGCAATTGGAAACTCGCGTACCTGTACGAGGTTTGAGTATCCGTATGGTTGCTCATCAAGTGTACATACCATTCTTTAGCAAATAGGGTATCCTTTCACGAAGCTCTCTTATCCACTAAGTCTAAGAGACTGGTAGCGCTCGCTTTGCCGATAGCTAATACACTACTAAGAGAGCGCTACCAGTCTCTTAGTAGTTTCGTTATACCCATGGTATAGATTCTCGAAACTCTCGTATCCACTACTAGACCATCGCGGTCTCGTAAGTGCACGAGCGCCATGTATTAGAGATCGCTACGAGAGTGCGTATGGCCTAGTAGAGGATACGAGAGCTTCGAGAAACGATATCCAGGGTATCTTTTCACGCAGCTCTCACATCCACTAAGAGACTGGTGACGCTCTCTTTGACGATAGCTAATGCACTGCTAAGAGAGCGCTACCAGTCTCTTAGTAGATACGAGAGCTTCGTGACAGGATACCCTGGTCAGGGTGCTAGAAATATAAACCTACATTAGAAAGTCTGAACTATCCACTTTCTTGTTCGTGGGGATATTTTAGGTCAACAGTCTGCCAAATTTGGAATCCTGTCCTTAATTTGGTGCCTGTCCAGACAGTCTTGGCATATGTCATACGTACAGGTCTAATAACTACAGTCGTCTCATTGTTTCACCAATCAGCAGCGACAGGGAATATTATTTTTGACATACTTATAGGTATCAACGATACGGGATATTACTTACTTATTGAGTAACTGTCATATAAGATTTGGCTACTGTAGAATGTGGTATGAACTCATTCACTCATACTAATTTGAACTTAAAACGAACTAACGTCAATAGGATAGGATGCACTGTCTGTAGAGTGTGTAACTACAGTTACCATCCTTGGTCTGTCAGTACCAGCCGGTGCTCGCAGGTTTACTGCAACATTCAGCGCTACGAACGTTGCGGGTTTCCTCCTGCCCTAGAGAAAGAGTCTAGAAAGCGACTATAAACCCCATTTAAAAAATAAATAAATAAACAAACGTCGATTAGAATAATACCGAGTAATAATAATAATAATAATAATAATAATAATAATAATAATAATAATAATAATAATAACAATAATAATAATGATAATGCAAATAATAATAATAGTAATAGTAATAATAACAATATAAATAATAATGCAACTACTACTACTACTACTACTAGTAGTAGTAGTAATAATAATAACAATAATAATAATAACATGAAAACATGTAAAATATGTCCTTCGGATGTCTAGGCCAGGACAGTTAAAGCATGAATGCTCAACAATACACCAGGACACTTGAGGTGATCTATTCCTGAAAGTGTCCTGCCAGGATCCTGCTAGGAGAGGTAGATCTTCCTACTTCAGAGGTAAACGTACTACTTCAGAGCTAAATGTATCTAGTTCTAACCTACACCAAGTACAGGCTCCTCTGTCCGTGGACGTTTAGAATAGGATGAGCTGTCTATATATATACTATCTCATTGCATTTACCATTATTGTTCTTTCAGTATCAGCCGCTTTCATAGCTGTGACAGCTTTCCCCATGCAATACCATTAGCAATGCCACTAGCAATGTTGTGAGCGACACTATAATTCAAGGAAGCGACTTATTATAAGCCCCATCACAAATAACAATTAAATTAAATATATGTTTCAAAGCCAATAGTATTGACATGCATATTTCTTAAACCATAGATAGTTAAGATTGCGTCTTCATTTCCAACGAATTATATATGCCGCCTCTTAATATGTCATACTTTACGACGGAAGTTCCAACTCTTCCCCCTCATTTTACCTTGACCTTTCCATCAATACAGCTCGAATTAGGGTCGATGTCGGATGTCAGTGATCTTGGGGACAATCACAACAATCAGTTTGGTTACGATCAACCTAATTCTTCTAATCATTAGGTGAAAGCATAACCAAACGCAAAGTTCAAGTTGAAAGCTATACAATGGGCAGACTACAGTATTATACAAACCATATGCGAAGTTGTCATTTTGGAACTGGTTGCTTACAGGGTCCTTAGAATTACACACCAGGGGCGAGCGATTTATCGCCAACATCTCTTTCATCTATCCACATTGAGGGAATTCAATCTAGCAGTTAGGTGTTCTAAAGGCAAGATAATTAGAATTACTTTCCTTTTATTCATATAAAATATAAAATTTGTGACAACCATCGAATGCTGGTGTATAAGTACACCACTAAATAACAACAATATCAGATAGATATTCGTGTGTCCAATATGCAGGTTAACCATCTGTGATGGTATGCGTTTAAACCACATGTGAGCGATGTATCGCTGCGAACATCGCCGGCGTCACGAAATAGATAGGAACGGATTCATCCGAATTTGTCGCGGCGATAACTGTTACGTTTTTCCTTATTTGATATGCAAGCATATGGATACATTATACGGTTATATATTTCATAAGGTAAATTGCCGAATTTCGCCTCTGGTGTGCCATGACTTTAACGTTACCAAACAGGGGTTTGTAACATTACCTGCCAGACTATAACATAGACATATGTATAATGTCAACCATAATTAGTAGACGAAGTTATATTAATAAGTGTCATGCTCATAGTTCGGTGTCCTGTTGACGAGTAGACATAGTACTAGTACTGTCTCATTCATTACATACAGATTAGGTTTGACCCACGTTGGTATTCCCGGGGGGTGTATTACGCTCCACAGTCCGCAACAAAACAAAGAGCAGATCTCACATTTGGAAAACTACAAATAATATTAGGCGCACTTCGGATCATCATCGTTGTAATTCAGCAGTATCACATATTATAATCTGACTGATAAATCCTCTGAGAATTCCCTTGTCAAACGGTATTGCCCGCTGCTGTCATTATCGATAAAACTATATCTTCTAGCATTGGTGATGACCATGTTATTATCATAATCAATATTGTGGTGAAACAGTGACCTAATGTAAAACGTATTTTAAAAATTACATTTTAATTCGAATACAATTGAATTATCTAATATGTGTGTGTATAGGTTAATTCAGTTTGTTCCACTGTATTGAACTTAAAGAAAGTAATTGCGGGAAATAAATCTTATACTCGAATATTTTATTTCTGAAGGACATCACTACCGATAAAGATCTTCACAAGCAGAGCGACCTGTACCGGAAAGCCATTGACCAAGGGAAGTAATTCATACCTAATGTGATTTATTTTTGCTTGATGTGTTCATTTCGATAGCAAGAGTCAAACATATGCCTAGACACATTCACCTATAGCCTCGTGAAATGGGTTAAACCAATACATTTGTTCAGCACGCTTGAGGCTCGTGATTTAATCTAATGATATTACAATATTATCGGTAATACGGTTGTCACCGTAAATCAAACTAGTGAATGTTTCGACCGGGAACACGTAGCAATGGTTTCGTAGTTTTGTTCAAGAAAACAACCTTCACCGGCCACTCTTCATACAAATATGTTTGTTTTGTATTATCATTAGAAAGCATTAAAGTTATTGAAAGCTTATATCATTGTATTGTACTATACGTTCTTATCATATAAAGTTATAAAAACATATTTCAACATATTATACTTAAATGTATCTATCATCAATTTATACTGTCATTAACCTATTGCAAAGATATATTCAACATATGACATCGCTATTTAAAAAAAAAAATGTCCAGATGTATTGAACATCATTGAAAGAGAATAATGTATTTGTGATGGGTGTCTATGTAATTGCGGTATTGCTTAACCTGAATGTACTACGGCCTTTCGTTTGAATAAACTTATTCTTCCATAGCGTACATCAATGACGTTGTAGATTAAAGATTTGTCATTGTAATGACAGTAATCCAAACTGCCAACTAGTGGCGTAGCTTGGTCGTAGCATGCCCACGAATTAGGTGATTGTGTTGGTGTATAAATGGATCAGTAAATTATCAGAGGATATCCCGGAAGTAACCAGAATGAAACATATCAAGCGAACGTATGTATTTAGATATTGGTAAGGTCTTGAGTTAGTCAACTGAAAGGAGTCTTGCCAAGGCTGTGATGAGGAGATATGCGTTGCAATTTGTCAAGGTTTTGGTTACAACTGTCAGATTTATTCGACATTAATTTCAGAGTATCATCATCAGTGATGTTTCTACGGCAACCAAATAATTCGTCTTTTCACTGAGAAAACTGAGTTGAGTTCTAAGTTAGTGCATGTCAATTACTGGACAAGACACCATTATGACAAATACTTCGGGATTGTGTATGACAATTTATTACTTTATTCCCATCAGACCATGAGCTGTTGAGCTTAGCAGAAACTAGCCGTGGATGTCAGAGAAAATTAAATAACCTTCATGACCATACCGTTGATGGGAGCTAGCTCGCTTGCTCGCTTTGTGCCTGGTATGCAAAACTAAAGGACATCACCCTCCGGTCGACAGTATCGTATTCAATCACGGAATGGAAGTGACTATTCACTTGATGCCACGACTACCGGGAACAGACCTTCAGGCAAGCGTTAAATACGACTTTTCACTGTGACCAGCTCATTAACTGCAATCAGCCAAAGCAATGATATTTGTCCTCGAATAAGATTCAAAGGGAAATAGCCGTTCCACCGTCGTTCTTGCCATTTGGTCACAAATTGTGGACATCGTCATTTTTTTTCATTTTTTTTTTTTGTTTCTTTGTTTTTTAAATGGCGTCCACAGTGTTCCGTGAGAATGTGTCCCAAGTTTCGTACAATTTTAGTTCGGATTCCAATGTTTGGAGCCTACAAACGTCATCGCATTTGAAGAATTGTCTGTTTTTCCTGTACAGTTGTGTGTTTTTCTGTGCGCTGTGGGGCAACACCATGGTGGTGTGTGTGGTATATCGTAAACAGAGTATGAGGACCGTCACCAATATATTCCTTGTCAACAAAGCTGTGGCAGACATCATGGTTGTTGTATTTTGTATTCCGACAAATATTCTTCTCATTGCTTTCACGGGTGAGTATACATGCACATTATACACCTGCAACATTTTACCATTCTTCGGTTACCTGTTATTATATCATGTATTGATTCTACTATATGTGTAATTGCTGTAATCAATTCTACATGCAGTGTAATAGAAGTACTACCGGTATGTGAAGGTAGCATGTTGATGACAAACAGGAATATAGGCCTAACTCTCATCATGACTAGTTCTATGCAGAACAAGTATCGCACCCAGTAATTGATAAAGTAGTGTCTATGTAACGTGTTCATTTATATATAACTCGTGTTTTCTCAATGTATAAGTTACACAAACGTCAGGGCCGAGTTTGCTTTATGTTTTTCGACAAAACGAACCCAAACCCCAGTAGATTATGATTATGTGCCATCCCCAGCATGTTCAGTTGCTGTTTTAACAGTGCTTTTAATAGTTTCTCTATATAAGTTTGATTGTTGCTGTATTTGTTTTAAAGTCACAATATCATTATTTACCCACATGCCTCTGTGAACTTGGAAGATTTAGACCAGGTCACTATACTCTGAATCTTATTGCTCTATCTATACAAGTGCATGCTGCTGTTATCAAGTATACTAAACTGGCGAATTACGTTTACAAATTATAACATAAAACATAGCATATATCGGAGAAGCCATGCTTATAGCTTTTAAACACGTTAAATGGTTAACTGATTCATTGTCATAATTATACGTAAATATAATAATGGCATTAAATTAGCACACGAAGAATAAACAATATACCGGGGGTATGTACTATCATTTAACATTTTTACATAATCAAAAGCATGTGTGTGAAAATATTTAAGATAGTATTTATTAATATATCTGCCTGTTCAACGACAATAACGCGAATTCAATAACATTCATAAAAGGAATCTAAATTATGATAAAGTAATCCATTATTAGACAGATTATACTTGATCTAAATGCGTCTATAACAATAATATGTATTTGTTAATGTTCATATAAACTATGTCATATGTTTCAATTATGGATACTTTAACCATGTATCATGTTCGTTAACTTTATTTTAGTGAATTCACTATTACTAGTAATCTGCTTTGATCTTTGTAACTATTATTCAACACTCCCTTTAAAGGAATAATATCACAGATGGTTGACCTAAATAATGGACAAGAAAATTTATACACGTTGATTTATACAGCCAAAATGTACTATTTACTTATGCATGTATTCCCTAACACTCGATACTTCACAAGTTCTATATTATGTATGAATTCAGGTTACGATGGATTTATTATCTTGTATTTGATGAATCAACTGATTTATGAACACTGGTGTGTCGTTTTATATTTTAGTCGTATCACTTTGAGTTGTGTCCCCTTGCATTAATATTATGAACCAAAACAAAATACGACCACATTCAGGTTGGGTGTAGTGGTATGTTTTCTACCATACAGCGGTGGAAAGGTTTTTGGAAGTACAAACACGATTGTATGTATGTCAAGTGAATATACTTTGCATTTATAGCAAATAACTAATCTAAAACAACCATACATATCTGTGATGTTATGCCTTTGATATGATATCCCGGGTTGTCAAAAATATGCTATATCGTACTATTCTACGACTACCTGGTCATAAATATCACACAGTGTCTACCTTGAAATGTTATACAGGTTACAGTGGTCTGTTGTCGTCACTAAAACATGTTGGACATTTAATTTCGACTAATAATTAGATAAAATATGCCCTTTTGTGAACTATACTGCGTATTTGCTACTAGAAAGCATTGCATTACTTTACAATATTGTTATTTGTAATATGTTTAGCTATACGGCTGCTGATTTCTATGACGTGAACTAATAGTATGTCAGTTCTATCTATATCATTTAAGAACCATGCTATCAGCGTGTTTAATCTATGTAAATCATTAGTTGCACGAGTGTAGACTATAATAAATAGTATTGCTTTGGCGGAAGGAGTATTTATTGTCCGTGATCATGGTAGGTCTTACACAATCCAAGTTGAGAGATAGAGAGAGAGAGAGAGAGAGAGAGAGAGAGAGAGAGAGAGAGAGGGGGGGAGAGAAAGAGAGAAAGAGAGAGACAGAGAGAGAGGGAGGGAGGGAGATAGATAGAGCGAGAGGGAGAGAAAGAGAGAAAGAGACAGAAAGATAAAGAGAGGGAGAGAGAGAGAGAGGGAGAGAAAGAGAGAGACGGGG
>JAUTBQ010175623.1:0-11383 GCA_032361185.1 Lepetodrilus ovalis
TGAGAATATGTTAAGAACATCATATTTGTCACTTATGTTAAGTTTCATAGTAAGTAATATGTATTGTTAGTTAAAAATGAATTAACACAAATTCAAGGTAACTACGCAGCTTTTTGGATTCTGCCATTGCAATTTCTGACTTCTCTTTTTAATTACCCGACTTAAGAAAAAGTATACGACATAGGGACTTGAAAGTTATCGTATATGTTCATAACATCATATTTGTTACTTGTGTATAGTTGCATAGTAATATAATGATTAGTCAAAGATTTATTAACCCTTAAAGTTCGGGACGGTTTTTTTTGGCCACCCGATATATATATATGGAGCATGTGTGTAAACTAGTAAACTATTTATGTAAAATATTGCATTGTTCATATTTACCTCTGTCATTCGTCATCCACTTCCATCCTGTCATTCAGGATAGGGCGAAGGTCCACTATATACTTTTCCTTAGTTTTCAAGGTCTATATGAGTTTCCGAAGTTAATAATAGTGTAAAAGAAATATCGCCATTAATGTCAGTTTGCTGTTAATAATAATTCGTATCGCACATGCTCTTGCTCTTGCTCAGTTTCTGCTTTAAAATGTATTAAGAAAAGCAAATCCATATTTTATTGATAGATGCTTAGTTAAACAAGTTGGTCTGGAATGAAGTTATAAATCCTCTAGAAATTAGAAGAATTGACTATAGGAGACAGACCAGAGCCATTGCTTAAGCAGCTACGTATTATCTTATTGTGAATATTCGTCGACATCAATACGTTTGCCATTACTTCTTGACACACAATGTTAAATAGAAACATTTACATCCATTGCAATCACGGGAATCATTTCTGTTTGATCCTCTGTTTTATTTTTGTTAAATTACAAGGTTGTTCCCCACCAAAGGTATTAGTTGTCAGTAGTATATTTTAAATGTTACTTATCTGCGTGAAACCAATTATTCAGATCTCATTGATTTCATTATCAGCATTCGTGTTCCTCACAGGAAAAGTATTTATGTTTATGTTTATGTTTATGTTTATGTTTATGTTTCAGGTGTATTTTATTTTCAGTTCTTATTAATGTTGTCACTATTATACTTCACACTTTCATCTACATACACACGTACAGTAGACATTAGCAAGCGATATTCACACTTGATAATGTACTACTGTCTGAGAGACGTCGATGGGTACTCGTTAAGGATATTAATTACCATGATGTATTTAGGATACTGATTTCTTTTAATTGAATGTTTGATATAGTTGTTACTATCCTCTCCAGACAATGAACACAATGAGTTATTTCCCCCTTAATGATGTATACATAGATATGTTGCTGTGTTTCAATCAAAACATGTGATAGATATACATACATCCGTTGAAACCTATTTAAGATATGTTTGTACAAATGTTAACGGTTGATTTATCATGTCATGTTTAAAATTTGTATATCTTTTTTTTTTTAAATCAAGTGTGTGAACTACCTTTAAGTACTTTCCTCTTCAGCCTTGTGCAGTCCACTCGAGAAACATCCTATACGAAATAAAAAAGATTTTGTATAACTCTGTTTGCATTGTTTTTCATGTTTATTAACAAGAATGTTATAGCCCATTTGAGAAACTATCCACTGTTTCGTTGTAAATAAATACACATAATTCCCAGCATGCAGTTCTACATCCGACAAGCCGTCCGTAATGGCATATATGTAGCATCATGCTCTCCTGACAGCGAGAACACAACAGTTCGTGTTAAACGGCGCACGATTTTCAATTTAGAAGTTATCAATTAACGATTGATATCGTCTAAATTCCAAATAGTAGAACTTTATCTCTCTAAAATATAAGTCAAGACACCGTTTCCTACCAATCGATTTGGTACCGTTTTCGCCAATTCAATATTCGTTTTTCGTCAATATCGTGTACCGTTTTGGATGTTACGTTTTGCGCCTGCACCCATCAGCTAATAATAACATGAACCAATCAAATTCCTTATTATGTTGAACAAGCGAAACCACTCGTAGTGTGACAGCGTGTAACACAGACTGTTGTGTTCTCGCTCTCAAGAGAGCATGATGCAGCATATGATGCTGATAGGCCTCGTTTTGATTTAATTCCGTAAGTCGTTTAAAGCGATGGTTCTGGAACTAGAGAGTAGGTCAGTTTTTGCGGAGCCCAGTAAGTGTCGTTTCATCAAATTATTTTTTAAATTTTTGAATGTAAGCATACTATCATGGTCTACCGTTACGCTATTCTTGCCAGTGACAATGGGGGAAGACAGTGTTCAAGGGACGCAACTCTGACTTACTAGAAGTGGCCATACCTGCAGTGTAATATAATAGCCTCCGTTGAGACTGCCCTCCTTTTTGATCACATTCTGCCCACAAATCCCAGTTTCAATTCGACGGTCTGATTGGCTATACTTACTACAGTTCACGTGGAACAACATCCGATAGGTGCTGGATGCTGACATGGTACGGTACTTCTGGTGTATGTTCCTCTATACATGTCTTGCAAGCGTTGGCAATAATTAGAGAAACATCTTCATATCAGGATTCAATCAAAATCCATTTGGATATGATAGATGGGATTCGTCGCCTGCTCCCGGAAATACATCAGTTCCTCTAAAACGAGGAATCGCTAGAATGGCTGGCCCAGCTGGGAGTTACCTGTCTAAATAACCATGCATATCACTGAATGATTACCCCCCTTGAGCTCACTGTGCAGAAGGTCTGGGTGGTCAGCAGGGGCCCGTGATCGAGGATGATATTGATTTGCAGGTGTGCACCATATTTGAGAACCAAGGCAACCATATATTCCACACCTGTCTCAGCGAGTACCTTGTTAGTATTCCACTGACATGCTGGCTGGATAAAACTGAGAACGTGCACAAAAGAAAGTTCTCAGGAACGCCTTCAAGCATTGATGCTGTCAATGGTACAAGTCCAGTGAGAGGTCTTCGTTAATCTATTTGACAACACTGTCCAGTTTTCTAGATATCTCTATATGAAATGGTATCAATGTTTATTAGTTTAATCTATTTCACAACACTCTTTAGTATTCTAGACCGCTCTATATGTATGTATGAATAAATAAATAATGACAATGGTTGTTTAATTAATCTATTTGACGACACTCTTTATAGTAATCTAGGTCTCTCTATATGAAATGTGTTGGCAATGGGCTGTTTATTTAGACAATATACACAACTACCGGTATGCAATTAGGAAACTGAATACTGAATTCATTCGAATACGTTATATATCGTTAGTCACAGGAGCATAGCCAAGGGTAATCACATTTGGCTACGTTAATAGTCTCCTGAAACAGTTCACTTGACTTGTTTTTAAAGTGGAGCAAATGGCTGTATCCGTCAGCAAAATTAATTAAGAGTTGGAATGTAGAATGTAACGCCCATCATTCAAGAAGAAAGATCTAAAACACCCACACCTTAGGAACACATATTTTGATAGATATATTTTAAGAAACATTTCAATGGATAGGTAGTTGAGGGATTGTTGCTCAGACGTGGAAAAGTGCTGGAATAAGAGCACTGGCACGCCACCACTCACTCCGGTGTGTCTGTACAAGCTGGGTAATGTTTAGCTGTGACTATCTATCTGGTTCTTGTATAAATGTTGGCGGCCATATGTTGGGACCGGAGTTGGTCGGGGAACTAATCACAGACTCGCGTGCGGATAAGTAACGCAATTCACTCTGATGTGATGAATGATGTCTGTTGCAGACGTGGTCTCTGGTAGAATTAAATATTTTGACTTAGCTTAAATCAGAATATACATCTATACAGGGTAAACGACGAAAACAAGTGGTAGAGTAGGACGTGGAAGGACCACATGAAGCAAAGTAGGTCCTGCTAACGAGTAGCAGAGAAGGCAATTGAAACATGCAATAATGTAGGACATGCTAAAAGATAGCAGACAAGCCTAGCAGGTAGCAACATAAGTTATGCTAACAAGAAGCAAAGTAGACCATGCTAACAAGTAGCAAAGAAGACCATGCTAACAAGTACCAAAGAAGACCATGCTAACAAGTAGCAAAAAAGACCATGCTAACAAGTAGCAAAGAAGACCATGCTAACAAGTCGCAAAGTAGACCATGCTAACAAGTAGCAGACTAGGCTTGGGCAATGTTAGCACGTTTCAGAGTAGGCAACGGAGAACCGCAGCATCGTCGACAGTGCAATGCGCTACCATTGAAAAGAAAGAGCAATTGATAGCAGAGATACAAGGAAGGGAGATAACTGTCAGTAGGCAATGGGAACGATGATATAACCGAGGAATCATTCCAAGGGAAACAAAATACAGAGTAGCAAATGATAACCAGTAGCATATAAGTCATGCAGTTCCAGGGTAACGAATAGTCATGATTGGCATTGCAAACGATGTGCAGGTAATGGAAACAAACTGAATATAAAGAGTAATCGTGGAAACATAGAAAAGTAGGAAATGGAATCGAGTAGCAGGAAAGCAGAATTTGTCAAGTCCTTTGTTTGCTATTGTTTTATAAATAGGTCTACTGGTGTTAGGACAGTTGTGGTAATGCATCGAAATGTTTAGCTATGTCGCTAGTTATCGGAAATCAATGGTGATATTGATGGTAGTTAGTGCGAACTCAGACAATTTACTGGTTGTTTAATTCTCCTACACCCACCCGGTAATTTGGTCATTATCAATGGTAAGGTTCGTCCAGACAGATTATTTTGTGACCTCCGTATTTAAAGATATCTACTGAAGGTTCTCGTTTGTTTTGTTTTTGTATTTGGGTTTAGACTCGCTTTCTAGAATAGTTCACGAATATCACGGCTTGTCAGTTTAGGGCAGGAGGAAACCCGCAACATCCGTAGCGCTGAATGTTGCACTAAACCAGCGAGCACTGGCTGGTACTGACAGACCAAGGCTGATATCTACAGACAGTGTATCCTATCGATATCTCGTCAGAAACGCAACTTCCACGAACATTGATGCCGAGCCGTCGGGGCGGGATTTGAACTCGGAACATTTGGCTCCAAAGTCCAAACGTTCTGCCACTTCGTTACCACCCACCCCATGTTCTGATCTAACCTTTACCTTACTAGAAAACTATCTACTATCACTATTATATGTATACCCTTGCTAATAACATTTGTTATGCACTGTCACTACGGTTATATTAGAAACTCTATATTGTGAACGAGTTGGTTAAGTGGTAAATCTATTTATATCGTTAAATTGTTGTTTATATAGCACTTCTAGTCTACAATAATGGGTAATACATAATTTATTGATTTAGACACAATTCGAAAAACAAATCCAGCAATCAATCACTACTTATACAAAATTAGTATCCACCGATAGCAAAATATTATGTATCGTAATGCCACAAAAACACTTAATTTATTTACGAAACATACATAATCTGAAGAAATTGATCGTATATCTTTTGTCAGGAAAACATTACAGTTAATAGCAAATAGTATAAGATTGACAACCATTTTAGCAAGAGTATATAATAATACTATAATATATACTAAGTAATAAAATTGCATAACTCATGAAAGGTTATTGCTCTTGAATTTTCTAATTTTCCGATGTTCAACAATCATGAAAATACATTCATATTGGGGCACAATTAAGCCGTTTAAGTATATATGTGTACGTAAGAATACCGTTCAAGAATTTGTTTTAAAGATTTATTTTCATGTTATTAAAGAACCCGCGGCAAATCTTTAACGGATGGAGGAACGCATGACATCCTAGACACTCCATCTACAGACCGATGAAGATCAGACAATGGAAGTAGAAGACACTGCGTACACTTCCACTCCAATCTGTCCGCTGTTACAACTTATCTCCATCGTTGAAGAGTTAAAAGGCCCCAAGGACGGTTTCGAGGACTTCCGGGTGAACGCGGTTTCGGACTGAGAGTGGAATTTGGTGCTTCCTATATACATATTGCTGATTGCTTTGCTCCGAGATGTACCACTTTTACATAGAAGAGAAATCAAATAGAGATGGACGCGCTGTCTGATACGTCAGCAAAACGTACAAGATGAAAGGAATCATTGATATAACATGCATTACACATATTTCTATGTCCTGCAACTATCTTGTTATGCTTGGGTGTTGCTTCTAAATTGGCTATCAAACGATGAAAGAGTCAATTACGTGTAAATGCATTTGCCATAGAGTCAATTTATTGATATTTGGCATATGTCGAATTATATGACAGAGTAGGGACTCTGACCGAGCATCATATACACTAATACAGTTATTGACCATGGCCCATGTGGCATATTGATTCCCAGCCACAAAACTGCAATATCCTGTAAAGATATTAACCATTTCTTAGTCATGGAGTATGGTTTCCATTTAGCCATATTCGTGAAATTGCATTCGCTTCACTAGTTTGATCGTTCCACAGTACTACAGCTAAGTTGGTGAAGGATATTCACTCTGATCCTTGATGCACCAAGAATGATATGCCGGTAATTTGAGAGTACAAGACAACCAATCCACAGCAATCTTTGTGCATTTAAGAATTTCGAACTGAAAAAAAATCAAATTCTTCGAAATGGTGTTCGTTGTTTTCAATGCTGGAAACGAACCTGTTAACTTATACGCGGCGCGCTTGGAAGAGAGGAGGCGAGCGGACCATTACGTAACGGCTCACAGGAAATGTCAATACACGATCAGTCTATGAATGTTTACCAATCCATTTCACAGGTAAACATACAGGATACCTACCCAGAGGAACAGCAGCTGGTGCTAAGCCGATTTGAGACATGATCATTGACTAATCACAGACAGCAGGGAAAGCTCCTTACGGCGTGCAAGAACAAATAATGAAGAATGTTCTTGAACGCAAAAAGAAACATTGGACGCGTGTATGGTAAATAGTCTAATTGACCCAGTGGAACTATATGTTGTCCATTCGATGTAAAATAGAGAGCTTTACGCAGGAAGTGCAGTAGCGATGTCGCAATGCACACGTGGAGAATGTAATTGCGCAAATTCCTTCACATAACTGAAAGTTATTATTAAGGCAATGAAGTGAGTCCAATGTATTACGCCAGATTCCATTTGTCCTGCTTCATGGAAGCAATAGCGCAATAGTCAGCTACTTATTGTTATTCTTAGTACTGGTACTTTAGTAGTAGTAGTAGTAGTAGCAGTAGTAGTAGTAGTAGTAGTAGTATGGCACAGGGAAGATAAAGTTGGACATGCAAGTTTTAATTCCAACTCTGAGAAGGAAAGTTATCTCTAATGACTGATTAATATCGTTTAATGATACACTCTTATTGTTTCAAAATAGGCTTTGCCCATACCATTATTTCTGTATTGGAACCCCAAAATGCCATCCCAACATGGATACTATCTTTGTGCAATCAAACGTGAACAATCGTGACGACGATAATGACAAACCCATTGCAACTGTTCTATAATTGTTTAAAGGACATACGGGGATTTATGACCAAATCACGTGTATAAACTAGCCGATAGAGCATACTCACATTCTGTACACATATGAGTAATATTATTCAATCCAAGTAATAGTAATATTCATAATTTAATTTTAAACATAATTGTTATCTGTGAACATGTGTGTGTGTGTGTGTGTGTGTGTGTGTGTGTGTATGTGTGTGTGTGCGTGTGTTAGTAGTATAATATACTTACATATACTTACATACAATGAACGATATGTCAAAATTAATTATTTCATTACCAACAGACACTCTAAATGTCCCCGCGGTCTCACGATGAGAATTTGAACTTTAAAAAAACCCCAAACTCCATCGTGATACTTCCGGTAATCTTCTCAACGTAATTAGTTTTGATTCACTGCTATTCCAGGTAGTAATAAGCTATATTTACACAATTGAATAACAAATCGTGCAGATATAAAAATACACATTAATGAAATAATCAATTGTATATATTTAGGATTCCTTCAATGCAGGTGCATTACAGAAGCATCAATTGTGTTATTTTGGATACAAACTCATCCACACGGACCACGTACTAAGGAGCCTTCATTGAAACAATCCCCGTTGATCAATGATGATTATTCATGACGCGCATTGCACAATTGTTACAATTAGAAACGCGGTGATGACTTTATAATTGTGGTATCGATTACAATTATCCAGAAATGTGTGTCATAGAAATAGTAAAATATATATCTCTAGGGTTATGCATCTGTTCTTTCAAACATTGTGACCAACATCGACCAATTAGGTGACTGGGTTCTACATGTTATACATCAGAAGCTAGACCTATCCTAAATTATCGATTTTCAGGACTCAATTGCAGCATACATGCAAACAAATTAGAGTTGGCTACCAGACTGGAGACCAAACATGGTACAGTCATTTACATGCATGAAACTTTGATTAGCTCAATTACGTTCCTGGAAACTCCAATATTACCAATTATAAACAAAATGGTCACCCTTTAAAACATGTTAATGTCCATCCAATGAAACCTAAGCCCAGTGAAATATTACATACACATCTAATTAGAGTATAAGTCGCCCATTCCCGGCTCGATGAAGGTGTTATTGTAGTACGTTCCAGCCAAAACCGTCTTCAATTAACCAGTTCTTACCTTGACATAACGATTTTCTTTAGTACGATGTCACGCTCAATCTCGAATTAAAAATGAAATCGTAATTAAAAAAGTTTCGTACGTATTCTCGAAACTTCTTAACTTGCGAACTTCTTAGTGAGAAACGAACTCTTCACAAATTAACATAAGAAGAAAACCAGTTTGGCAAATTCTTAGTACTTACGAACTTCTTATGACTTACGAAGTTTCGAGAATACAGACCCTGGTTATTATTTAAGCATATTCGTAAGGTTTATCACAGCTGAAAATACATGTACAAATGGATGCTTTCTTTCTGCACTCTAACCTTGAGAACTATCTAGAAAGTTCATGAGACCATCAAAATGGATATTCCTTGAGAGTTTCTGGCAATATTGTTTCTCACAAGTGTTAAGTGCCCGCATTACGATGTCCATTGTGATCAGATACGCCCGTAATTATTAACAGCATTCTATCCTGACAGAAGAAACACACTCCGCAATGTTAACACATATGATAAGTTGAAGGCCACAGAGGCAACTAACTGGTGTGGTCCTTGCACCCGAGTAATTTGTATGTGCAATGGTGTGCAATCCTTATACATACAATGTGACAAGAACAACTAGGGTTTGAAAGGCATAATATCACAGATATTTATTGTTGTTTTGGACTAGTTCTCAGCTACAACTACAAAGTGCATCCACTTGACATGCATAAAATCATGTTTCTACTTCCAAAATCCTTTCCACCGCTGTATGGTAGACACAATACAAAAACAACCTTGACGATATTGTATTTTGACAACCTGAATATGGTCGACGGGTCGTATTTTATTTTATTATATTAATGCAAGGGGACATAACTCCAATTGATACGACTAAAATATAAAACGACAGGACAACATTCCTTAATATACATCAATGATGAATCGAAGATAGGAGCATTAATGCTTCGTAACATGAATCCATATAATATATGAAACTTGTGATAACTATCGAGTGTTGGGTAATAAGTGCATCAGGAAATAGCAACTTTAAAATGGACAAATCAAACGAAAGTACTCTCAGATAAAAATGTCATTGTCCATTATTTAGGTCAACCATCTGTGATATTATGTCTTTATTACAAGTTTATTTTTTTAGGCCACAGCAAGAACCATTTAGTCTGGCCATGAGAAGTAGGAAGGTCTTTAAACCGCAATCAATCACGGAGCAACGATAGCAAGGAAGATATTCATCAACATAACGCTGAAGTCCAGTTTGCCATTCCTGACACGTGCGAACAAACTGTTGGACATTGTGTACATGGAGTCCAGATGAATATCCAGTTCTTGCAATAGTCTCTTGCTATGAGTGATATATTTACACCATGCTCAACAGAACTTGCTATGAATATCATCGTGATGAACGTCTACAGATGTGTATCTGTCAGGTTACCAAAGTGTGAATACTATTTGTTAACCCTCTCCCTGTTGCAAGCAACCGGAGATGCCCTAAATAGCTCTTGTTTGTCCCTAATCCAGCAGGGATAGCGTTAATAGCATATCCCCATGTCCCAGCCCCATACACACGCCCGTTAGTAGGCCGTGTAATTCAAGTGCCTGCAAAAAGATTAACCAGAACAAAATTAAATTCTTTGAACGAATCATGTAGGCTACATGTTTACCTTGTAACACACCCCCTTCCAATAAATGAACGATAAATAAATCACATTATACATTGAGTACGTAGACCCGTAGGTGTATGGGTGCGTGTTCGTTCACATGCATTTACAATTGAATTTTACTATTATCCAGATTTATTGAATTTAATTGTTTAAAATTGCATTTTAGAAACTAAATACAGTGTAAGTGAATTATTGTTTTACGTCACAGCGGGAATCTTTCACCCATACGTGACGAACAAAAAACAGTAAAACTCATTAAAATAAGATACAGATACTGACACTACTAGATTGGCAATTCCACAATACAACATATAATAATTAAAAATAAAAATATAAATTATGGAAAACTAATTATTCAATATAAATTTCCCAAGCAATATAGGCTAGATATTTTTGTAACTTCAGCTGAAAGGATACAAGATATATTGTAATATCGAATTTCAAAAAGTTCTTACACTTGTGACGAAAACAAGAAGTGGAATTTCTCCTTCACAACGTTAGGATTTGCAGAAACAGAAAATAGTCCTTGTTTACTGGGTAATACTATAGTAACCGTTCTCATCATCATAAACATAGTAGCGTTGTCAGTGTAGATGTAATACTGAGAATAGTCGCGATGAATTCCCATGCAACTCTCATATACACGCTTCTCATACATGTTGTATTGCCTATAAATATGATGGAATCCAGTGAAAATACACTGGGTATCCTTTCCCGAAGCTCTCTTATCTACTAAGAGACTGGTGGCGCTCTCTTAGCAGTGTATTAGCTATCGGCAGAGAGCGCTACCCAGTCTCTTAGTGGATAAGAGAACTTCGTGAAAGGATACCCAGGTCTGCTGAAGATATACTGGTTTACTTTTCATATGTGAAAATACCTGAGATCTCCATATCCGATTATTTGAGAAATACGGTCACTGAAGCTCCACTCGTGAACATATTGAATATTCCATTCCACTTGAAGAGATAAACAGGGAATTTGAAATCTAAAATGTTTTTTTTCTTTATGTTTTAAATTTGATTTCCTCTATCTACTAGTTATTGTTTATTTTGTTGGATTTATTTGTTGTTGGTTGACTTGGGGTTTAAAGTCACTTTCTAGATTATTTCACTAATATCATGACTTGCATGCATATGTACTGCTTGACTAGTCTG
>JAUTBQ010175634.1:0-11382 GCA_032361185.1 Lepetodrilus ovalis
GTTTAACATCGATTTATGTGATAAAGCTGTTATTACACTCGTGTATGAGGATATCGCCTATATTATTATCTTTCATTTCCATGGATACACAGAAAATTGCCATGTCTAAAATTATGATGTATTGTGGCAATAATTGTGGATTAATTACATTTACTGATTCGTGGTGCATTTTCCATTGTGCATTTATGATTGTCACAAGCAAGTAGAAGGTTAAAATAAGGTGAATGAATGCCCACGGACAAAGCTCTTGTCAAATTATGAGAAAAACTAAAACTAAATGTATTTGTAGTGCTTTAATGTCAAGGTTAAGTTTCTATTGCAACATCCATTTGCAATTCATGACATAATACATTCACTTACTCAAATACATAATACATTAGCTTCAGGGCTCTAGACTAACATGCCTGACGTACAGGGACAAGTTATATCGCACTGCGGGCAAGCTATTGTTTTAAACATCTATGGTACCTGCAGGCAAGTAACACAAAATGGTTTTTTCTTTCTCTGGAGCCCTGATTCACTCACACAAATACAAGTGTTAATTACTCTTATTTATAGAAACTAGAACCATTCACAGTCAAACAAGTATAACATTTCCCATTAAGATTCCAACACTGTATACTCGAATATGTAACACAATATGCAAAATGATTAAACAAACAAACATGATTCAATAGAATTTCTCCGAATGGATTGGCACAGTCGACCAAATGTAAGGAAAGCTAATGGTGTTGTCAATGGTTGCTAGCGACACAGTTCACGGGGGTCAAATCTTATCTGAAATTCATCTTGAGATTTGTGAAGATCACTTTTCTTTCCACTTTGCCGAGACAGCTGAATTTGTACACAGCAAATACAACACAAATATATGATCCCTGTAATGTGAATTGCATTATAAATGTTCAGAAAAATATGTTGGAGTTTGAAATTTCTTCGACCTTGATTATGCTCTGAAAGTTTAATTGTATGTAGTTTTCTTTTTCATTAATACAATTAAAAAATACCTAAAAGAACGTGGAAATAAAATAATTTTACATAGCAAGAGAGTTATTGTTTTAGGTCACAGCTGGAATCTTTCACCAATACTGAGTCCACCTAGGGTTACAGCCACTAACATATATCCAACTTTAGAGATATTCTTTTCAATACCGGTATCCACCATTTCAAGTAATTTCTGAAAATAAAATCACAGTATGTTTGGGTGTAGGGGGCAAGGATAAATTGTTACCTTTTTAAACATATCATTGGAGTGATACAATATCTCCCTGAACATGTAATAAATGATAACCAGGATAGCCGATAGTCGGTGATAGCCGATAACAATGACAAATGGCTATATAAATATCGATATATTACACATGCACATGTATATGGGACACTAAATCCATCAATGTTCCGTCACATAATCTCTATTGATGGCCAAAAAACCACTGACAACTGGTGTAATATGCCTTCTTGACGACATTGAGTCAACATGATCAGAATCTTAGCAATGCTTATTACCAATTTAACAGGCCAGTCTTTCACGAAAGCTTTGTACTGTGGGCCTGGCCTAAATTCCAAGTCCATGCACCATGCTTTTACTATAGCTGGAAATGATACATACCTCAATTTACACTTGTATTGTACTATACGTACAACACTTTTGTGAAATGCAGACAAGAGAGCAATGAGGTTGTTCAACAATTTTATTGCTTGAAAGTAAGTTTAAGAGTTTATGACTTTAAAACGCTGTCTAGAACACACCTGTACATATTTATCCAACACTGTCGTACATAACTAGAATATATTTTTAAAGTTTTGTAATCTCGGGCCCCATTCCTAATTCTATAAGCCCAGTACGGTACCATAATACCGACATTTGAATTAGTCGGGCCCCCTGGGCTTATACCCCACGATATACGTAATAATGATCTTTTGAGTATGATTTCATGCTCAATCTTAAATTTTATGTGGGGATTTGTGAACAAAATCTTAAGTTAAGCATGAAATCATACATAAAAAGGTTTCATAATCTGAGGGCATCATCTTGCTAAGTTGGTAGAACTTGTATCCAATCCTTGTCATGTTCAAACAAACAAACAAAACATTTTGGAGTTAACATGGTTAATACATGATCATTTTCTTGACCTTCAGAATTCGGTTTCTATTTGAGAATAAATGGTCTATTCCCATATAAATGTGATACTCTTGCAAACAACAACTCAGAACTCAGCTGAGATGAAAACTCACTTGGGAAATTGACATAGCTAAGTATTATTTTAGTTGACAATTGCTGGATTGGAAATAAATTCGGATTTAATTTATTTGTAGGTGACCGAGATTGTTTTGAAAAATTGGGCACATGATCTTTGCTAGTGTCATTTTAGCAACACTTATGACAATCCACAAAATAATTGAAAATGCCACCAAAAGCTACATTTCAATACATTTAATTTACACTCAGACTTCCTGGTCCGCTGAGGACGGCTTCATACACTGAGTCAGCCACACAATTTCTACACAGTCACTTTCAACCCAAGACATTCGCTTATTGTTACGAGACTGAAATTGCGGAAAAAGCAGTCGAGTGACGGCATTGAACACTCCGGGACTGTCATTTATTCGGGGATAAAGCCCAGACATTGGTGGCATACAGTAGGCCCAAACCTCTATAGCCAGACACTTGCACCAGTCAATGAACACTCCATTAAAGGATAAGGCTGATTTGAGACGACGGACGACAGACGACAGACTCTATAAAGTTACCTGATAAAGACTACTGCACACAATTCCACTGAGATTTGACCTGTGTGTCGATGAAAGCCAGATTAGAGGCTGTTCACTGTTCACTGTTCAGCATGCTGAGATGACAGTGGCACTGTGAACACTGTAATAGTGTTTGTTTGTGAATATACGTTCGCCAGACTGCGACTATTGATCGTGGGAGAACACGATGTTCCAGTGTGAAGATGTTGGAAAGAAAATTAGGGATAGAAAGCGCAGCTCTAGGTGAGTGAGTGAGTGAGTTATTGTTTTATGTCACAGTGGGAATCTTTCACCCATACATGACGATAGTTTTAGCTGTATACAAACAAGAAAATATTATATTGCAGGCACCTGCATCCAAGGGAATATTTGATCAATAATTTAAAAGGATACTGGTAATTAGCTGTCATAATAATATGGAGGAAAAAACCCCAATTTCTTCATACATAGCCAAAAATTAAATAAAAAAGATTTCTTCAAATTTTAATATAGGCAACACCTTTACTTTAACCCTCTCCCTGCTGCAGGCAACCTGTGATGCCCTAAAGTGCTTTCTTTGTGCATTATCCGGCAGGGAGAGGGTTAAAAGTAACCCTATATGAAAAACAAAAAACGTGGCCTTATAGATGCCTAAAATGTGAAAACAATCATTCTGATACATTTTGCAATAAATAAAGGTTACATATTTTTATATAATATATACACTTATTTATAGTAATAATGATATGAAAAATTATAAGTTGTCGTAATCCTGTCCTATGCAAAGCACTAATAGTAGACTAGCCCAGTCTATTACCCTTGTTTAAAATGAGTCGGTCCCATTATCGGATGTCGGTGTGACTCGAAGCGAAGGAGGAGGTAGGGGGCTACTGGTGGATTACCTGTATTCAACAACCAGGTGAGTAACGATATGGTGTACCTGTACAGATGTGTTACCTAATGACTACGTTACAGGTGAAAATGTGCAAGTAACGATTACTGAGGTAGGTGACTATCATAATACAATTGTTGTTCTCCATGGCAACATAATATTATTATTGAAATACAATAGATTTTTAATGAAAAACACATTAGGATCTTTTATTAATTAAACCTAGATTATAACTTACTTCAGATTTATTCCAATTACATGTATTTGAAACCAAAATTTACTCATTTAAAAAAAATGACTTTTATGAAAATATATGTAACTAGAAATGAGAAATAAAGTTTGAAGTTATAATGTGGCAACATATTAAAATATTCTAAATTTTTCATTGCATGAATCAGGTTAAATATTTGTGTTTTCCAAAATAATGACGACAGGATAAAAATTACCTACTGTTTACAAACATAACTAGCAATGGAAATCACTACGATTGTTATACAATATAACTTGATACAGCACTCTTTTGTGTATTCACAATAAGACCGTGGGCTAATTCTCGCAATGAGATGCAATGCCCCAGCACAGCGATATCCAATCAATATCAACCAGTGTTGGGACAATCAGCAATTGTTGGGAAAACATTCCCCACCCTAATTAGTGACAGTTATATATTTATATCTGGCCTCCACTTACTGCCAAGACAATTTCCTGTACTGGAGGAGATATTTGTGAATTATCTCGTAAACGCCGAGATTAGAGTGGGATGTAGTGGTAAAGTGGGCATGCCATTGAAATTGATCAAACGTATTTTGAGTGAGTTTATATAAATGGTCTGGGGCTTGGGATTGGATTATTATTCTTTTAACAGGATTTGTACATGGTCTCAGTCATAGTAATGTGCATGGATGGAAAAATCATGCATTTCACCTATACGTGACAAGATATCAATGAATAGTGGGGCACAAATGTCCACAGTGGGTGGTAGCATGTGGTTGAGAGCAGGTCATGGTGGTACATTTAGTGGGTAAAGAACAAAAGGTCTCTCACTGGAGGGGGTGACAGAGGTGGGGTGGCTCGTCTTGAACGGTGTTGGATAAATGGTCTCTTCAAAATTGAGGGTAAGTTTTCATGGGTGCTTTTGCTAAGTGATGTACAAGGGCTCTTGGGCACATGCATACGTGCATGCATGTGCGTGTACATTTTGTTGGGTGAGTATCATTGGGAAGGGTAAGTTTGTAGGCTGTAATGTAAACGACCAGGGTTCTCTTGTCAATGGGGGAGGGGAAAGAATGAGTGAGTTACTGTTGTATGTCACAGAGAGAATCTTTCGCCCATACGATACAATAAATATTTAATTGTGCAATAAATGCATTAAAATGAAAAACAGTTTGAATAAAATGGAGGGGGAAAAAGATAGATGGGGGGTGATTGTAGTATTGGTTGTGGCATATGTGGTCGATGCTTGTTATACAAGAGATGTCAGTAGGTGCATGCAAATGGTAAGCACACATATATAACTAATACAGCTAATGCAAGAAGATATCAGCGATTGTCAGATAAGACTGGCATGGGCTCCAAGTAACCGACAAGTGATAGATAACCTTGTGTAATACTGTCAACATTAGTTTATTGAGACCATGAAGCCTACAGATTAGGGTTGTTGAGAAAAAGTAGGCGCGAACTGTCTGACAATCTGCCGGACAATCTTGGAACGGGACAGGGCGAGGTGTTCACTTGAAGTATCGACGTCTTGAGACCAGATTTATAGATCCTACTTATTAAAGCTATTTATCTCCTGATATGAAGTAATAAATCAATGTCCTTCATGTCTGCACCTGACGTGACGTGGAAGACAGACAGTCACTACACTAGGGCGTAGTTTGTTCTCGTTTACTACTTGGCCATGTGTGTGATCAATGCATTTAATATTAAAATTAAAATTTAGCAGCGCTAAACATTTAAAATAAGAAAATGATAGATACTAAAGATGATGAAATTAAACATTATATATTAGTAATCTGAAAGAAACAAGACAATGTATTATCAAATAAGCTAAGAAAATTGCACCTATTTCACAATTATTAATTTATATATAGCATCTCTCAGACTTGTATATGGATACCATAAGATCAGGAATACGATTTCATGCTCAACATTTTGTGGAATGGCCCCCAAATTTAAGCTAATTTTATGTGAATTAATTGGATAATCTTGATCATTACAGAAAGACGTTTGAAAGATGACTGAAAATTGCCAATCCAAGAACATGAAGAAGAATGGTGTCCCAGAGAAGATGGAGAAAAACGGCGCCTCTGTGAAGATGACCGAGAAGAATGGCAGTTCAGAGAAGATGACTGAGAAAAATGGTGCCTCGGAGAAGATGACGGAGAAGAATGGCGCTTCTGAGATGACAGAAAAGAATGGCACTTCAGATAAGTTGACCAAGAAGAATGGCACCTCTGAGAAGATGACCGAGAAGAATGGCACCTCTGAGAAGATGACTGAGAAGAACGGCACCTTTGAGAATGGTTTCTCAGGACAGGACACCTGCACTCTGACCCTGGCAGAGCTTCTGGAGTCCAACTTCCTGTCCTGCCCGTCCTGCCAGAAGCCATTCCAGGATCCTGTGATCCTGCCCTGTATGCATAGCCTGTGCCAGTCCTGTGCAACACAGCTCTCCACGCAGTCCCAGCCCGACCACAACGGACAGATGCTCCTCCGACTCGTATGTCCTTCGTGTCAGTCCGAGATCACCGCCCCAGAGTCCGTCCTGGTGTCAGGAAACCCCTTCCTGATGAATCTCTGCCAGGTCACTGGGTTCAGGAAACCGGCAGCCAGAGAATGCGAGTACTGCAAGTTTGACGGAAAGAAGATCTCGGCCACGACTTTGTGCCTCGTTTGCTGCGACGACATGTGCGGCCCATGCTCCCGCGCCCACCACCGTACCCGCGTGACCCGCGACCACAAGCTCGCGCCTTATGAGCAGATCGCCAAGGGACTGTATGACCACGACATCCGAGCCCACCAGCAGTTCCACTGCAAACTCCACAAGGACCAGAACCTAGGTCACATGTGTGACACCTGCTCCGTCCTGATTTGTACGAGCTGCAAGGAGGAACACCACCGCGACCACAAGGTGTCCACGGTCCAGTCCACGTTTCAAAAGTACAGAGAAAAGCTGGCAAGCTTCTTGGAAGGTCTGAAGAAAAGGATCCCAGACGTTGCGGAGTATGGCGACTTCTTGTCCCAGCACGCAGAGAAAGTCCAGAAGCAGGAGAAGGACCAGGCAAGGAAGATCCAGGAGCAGGCAGCATTGCTCCACAAGCTCATCGACCAGCACAAACAGCGAATCCTGGAACAGCTGCATCAAGCCTGTCAGGAAGAAGTCGAGAAGACCGCCGGGAAGTGCCGAGACATGAAATCCGCAGAGACATCTCTGCAGCAGAATGCAGACTTCCTCGGTCAGCTGGTGAAGTTCGGGAAGCCCGAGGAAGTTCTGTCGGTTCAAGGTATGATCGTGGAACGGTTGAAGCAGCTGGTTCACATGAAGCCCAACGGCCTGACTCACAGGCTTGTGACCAGGTTCTGGCCCGGATCTCCAACAGAACAGAACGTTCAAATCATGTTCGGAAATGTAGACATCAGCAGCGTTCCGTTCAATGAAGAAGACTCACCAGCTACCAGAATGACGATCGCAAACGTGATGCCGTCGGTTTTGGAGTCTCCAACCCTCGTGGCCAGCTTTGATACGAAGCTCAAATCAGACTTGACAGATGTGTGGCCAACAGGGTTGTGTCTTGTAGACCAAGACTATGTCTTCGTGGACAGAGGCAATAAAAAGATTAAAATATTCAATAAAGATGGAACCATCAAAAGTGAGTTCTCTGGAAGTGACGATCATACACTTGGAAGTCCCTATGATGCCACAGTGCTAGAGGATGGCAATATCGCTGTGACCGATCACAAGAATGAAGATGTGAAAATCTTCAACCTTGACGGCTCGTGCGTTCTAACAATCTCGGGGCACTTCCGGCACCCACGTGGCATCGTGACCGACAAGAAAGGACACCTGGTTGTGGTCGACTGTCACCTGCATAAAATCTTGACCTTCGACCCGCGAAACGGAAAACTGATCCACAGCTTCAAGGCCAAGGACTCAAAGGGCGGCCAACTCTTGACAGATCCCTCCCACGTGGCCGTGACTGAAGTCGGCGACCTTGTGGTGACCGACCAGGCTGCCCCCAATGTCAAGGTCTTCAGCGCACAGGGAGGACTCCTGGCCCAGTACGGGACCTACGGGACGAACCAGGACCAGGTGCTTCAGCCGTACGGCGTCTGTGTCGACCAGCACGGATACATTTTCGTGGCTGACCACCAAAACAGCAGAATACACATGTTGCTTCCTGACGGGAGGTTCTCGAAGTTTCTCATCACAAAACAAGACAAATTGTGGCATCCTGTGTCACTGACCTTGAACGCTGAAGGTCATCTCGTGGTAGCCGAGGCTTTGGGGAAAGTGAAAATTTTCAAGTATATATGAGGAAAGTATATATGAATAAGTGATATCTATATATCGGAAATTGAGAGTAATTTAATTGACCTGGCACTGTAGAATCTTAATGTCATTAAAATCAGATCTGAAACTGAGACTCCCGAGGTAAATATAGATGCTAGGTCTTGAGGTGGGTTCAAACTTGCGACCTTTGGCTCTGATGTCTGATCATCTACCACTGTGCCAATCCTGCATTCGACAGAGCTCACATTTACCATAAATCCTAGGTTCTGACTCGCAAATAGTGTTTGAGGCACCTTCCTTAGTGGTACTGTATTTACTACTCGTCAACTTGTTGCCTAAATAGTATGACGATAAGTCCGACTACAAGATCATGACCTTGTACAGAATTTGAAAAACACGGAGTCAAAAGAAACTCGGCATGTCATTGAATATTTTATTAATTTTTCTCATGATTAAAGCAAATTAAAAATGATAATTAAATGCAAACTTTGATGAGAGAAAAAAATTAATAAAAAGAAAATAATTAAATGCAGTGCTGACACATACAGGAGAATCAAAAGCCAATGCCTCAGCCCAGACACATGACTAAGATGTTTTTATTATTTCCACAACTGATTGGCTGAATGCGTACATGTAGTAATTACCACTTGCAACTGGTAACTTCCAAACTGTCAAGTACTGTCGAATGCAGAATAACTCGCACAGAGGATGGGTGCGTTTGTGGATGGACTACTGAATACAGTGCCCCCTCGATATAACATGGCCTGATACACAGCAGATTCGGATATAAGGCAGGGTCAGATGTGGATCCCATTTTTTATTTTCGTTATTTCCCTGAAATATCGTATAAGGCGGGTACTATAAGACGGGGGTATATCATGGATCCCAACTTCAGCGTTATATCGAGGGGACACTGTACATGGATCTTGGCAATTGCATATCCACGACATCAAGACAACATTGATCACTCACCACTTGTCCTGGTGACGTCACTCTTCTTGTCACTCTTTCTGTCAGGAAGCTTTCCAGAGAAGTCAAAATCTTCTTTATTGAGATCTAACGATTCCAATTCTTCATCAAACTCAATAAATGGGCTAAATTCACCAGGCTTGCCTTTCTTCGCTATATCAATGTTATTACCTTCTGGAAAATATTAAGAAAAATCCAGAGATTAATAATAACTTGAAATCATATTGGTAAAGATATATCATTATTATTTATGTGTCTGAAAGGATCTTAGTTTCCAATATTTAATGGTCTACAAGTTAAATATGTCAATAGTTGAGGCACAATGGCCAATAGGAGAGGTAAACCAGCCAATAGATATGGCATATCAGGCAAGTGTTGTCATATCAACAAAATGTTGAGGTATACCAGCCAATACTATATAGATGATAACATTGAATTGCTATATCAATCATAATTAACAATCAAAATCAAAATATAAATACAGTACATTGAAATCACATAAATTGGCATCCTCGCACCACAGGGGTACTTATTCCACTCATTCTCCATGAACACATCTAGCAGGAACTTGCGCAAACAGCCAACCAATGAAATCATTTTCCTGATGAATTCACCGTAAAGATCTATCCAATGAAATATGCTATCCTTGTTCTATTTATAGCTCCAATAAACTCTTAGCGAAAGTTTCTATTTAGATGTGTGCCAGGGTGTACAACAAGGAGCGTGAGCAGAAAAAGTACCCCTCGGGTGCAATGATGATAGATTAGGCAAGTTATTATTTTACATCACAGTGAATTTTCCTTTTATTATCGTCTATTTGTCAATGTTCTGTGTCTCCACTTGTGTTTTAGCATTTTGTCATGTTTTTTTATGCTTGTTTTATTTTCTTGCATGTATAATTAGGAACAATGTTAAAAAATAACAGTGTAGTTGTCACGTATGGGTTAGATATTCCCGCTGCGACATAACGCAATAATGAATTCATTCATACATACCTGTTGAATTTTTGTTAACTTGGAGATTCTTTATGTTTTCGTCCGTCGTATTTTCTTTATTGTTAACTTCGTCTGTGTACTCGTCGTCGAGAGCTAACAACCTGCAGTAATAAAAGGCAAACATTAGCGTGACGAGGAAATGCTGTAATCATCCAACAAAGCAGAAAAATACTATGTACATTTTTTACAACAACGGGTATTGTTTCTTGAAGCTCTCATGTCCACTATTAGACGACAGTGCTCTTGTAAGAGCTCAAACACAGTGTATAAAACGACAGTGCTCTTGTAAGAGCTCAAACACAGTGTATAAGAAATTGCTATGGGAGTGCTTATGGTCTGGTAGTAGACATGAGAGCTTTGTGAAACTGTACGCAGGTTGATAAAATGTTGGTTGAAGTCAGTGATAAGTCAGACAACATATGAAATATTACACGCAGCTTGACCTCAGACTGCAGGATTTCCAGAAGATATTTAGTCACTAGTCACAATAAACACAAAACAGGGCAACATAGAAAGCAACACATATAGTGACGAACTAATCGGTCAATACATATATTTTCAGTAAATGTCATTATGTTGTAAATAACCACACCCACATATAAAATAGAAAGGCATAATTTATGAAAATTGAAAAATGGGTAATGATGGCAAAGACGATAACAACCCAATACCGCCATGCTCCCTCTAGCTCAGAACAGGAAGGGGAAATAATAATGTTGATATACATAATTTGATATACATAATATGCTTAAATTGCCTGACACATATTACACACAAATGCTCAAACTGACATATTCGCACATAGAAAAATTATGTTGATATAACATTGTCAATTAATTTTGGTTCATTCCCAGCACCAAGATCATAAGAAGCCTCATAGTTATCTTTGTGCCGTTGACCTATGACCTCTGAGTGACACAATAGCAATCTAATAGATAACCAGCCAAAGAAGAGTATTTGCAAGCAGACACTGATGGGCGGTATTTCATGGGCGGGTCTTACATTAGACTGGGCTCAAATTGGGGCACATGTTATGTTTTACTATAACAGGAAGCTATACCCAGGAGCAGGGCCTGAACGAGTACCCGGGTGCGAGTCTGGTTTATCAAAGACTCGAGTCCAAACTTAGGACTCGAGTACCCGCAAGGGAGATAACTGCATGTATTTTGTTCAAAATAAAGACTTAAATATCAAAGTACAGAGTGGAATGTATTCAAATACATTAATGTAGACACGCGATAAGAAGTACTTGTATCTACAATACTGAAATTTGCTAATACCAAGCA
>JAUTBQ010175645.1:0-11382 GCA_032361185.1 Lepetodrilus ovalis
AGATAGAGAGAGAGAGAGAGAGAGAGAGAGAGAGAGAGAGAGAGATTGTTTATAAAGTCGCATATTGCGAAGTTAAATATTCAGTAATATGTATATGCCACTCATTCGGTCATGAGAGACTAATTATGACAACTACTAGATCTAGTAGTTTCATATCAAAATAGAAATAAAATACAATTATATTGCATAATATAAATGAGCTTATTTGATGAGAAGATATTTGTAAGATATTTAGGGATAATTATAAACTGGTAGCGAAATAGAAAATAACAAGATAAAAAAAAAAGACGTATATAATGCGATGGTCAATTATTATTTAATCTTCTATACAATCATAATGATAATGCAAAGCATTACACAGACGCTCATTTAAAGGAGTGGCAGGCTACTCGTAACGATCTGTTTCAAAGTTTCACATCAGATATAAGGGAGGATTTATTCTAAGCAATGACAATGCTTGTGCTTTGAGTGTCCAAATCTGTTATGATGTTTTAAAGCGTAGAACATGCATTTTATATCTATAATGAGGATGTAGGCGGGTACTGTATTTATAATGTTCATCTATCTGTAATACCAGTGTCTCAACCTTTATGTGTGTTTTATTTCTTTATTTATCAATAGTTTTATATATTTACGTATATATATACATGTATATACACCTGGGTACAACAATAATAGCGAATATATGTGCGTGTGTGTGTGTGTGTGTGTGTTCGTGCGTGCGTGCGTGTGTGTGTGTGTGCATGTGTGTGTGCGTGTGTGTATGTGTATGTGTGTGCAAGTGTGTGTGCTTGCGTACGTGGGGGTGTTTGTGTGTGTAATATATGTGTATGAAAACAGTCTAGATTTTGTTCATATAACCAGCTATGCTATTCAATCAAAAACAAACGCTGATTGCCGGACTACACAGATGCCGATGTATATAGAATGCACTGTATATATATATATGCATAAACGAAAGTCATCAGCACTAGTTCTACTGCTGTACTGGCTTTGGAAGATAGAGTGGACATATAATGCGACCACAGTCCGTTCCCGTGCATTGGAAGGGAAATAACTCTTGTTTTCCCCTTTCTCCCATTCTTTCTTACTTAAAATACTAATGTTCCTTCTCGAATTCCAACATGTTTATTACAGCTGCTATTACACACCGTTGTTACGTACTTGGATGACATGCAATAACATGTCATGTCATTAAAACAATAGCAATTATTAAATAACACTCAATGTAATAAATAAGAAAACTGATTGATTTAAGCATTAGTTCCGTTTTGAGAACGTACACATTTATGTTGCATTCTTTAAGAAATCATATCTACATATAATTTCAAAAGCTCTTAATGTGATAGCAAATCCCAAATGAGATCCCTTTAACGACTTTGAGATCAGTTTCAAAATACAAATTAACGCCGATTCGTCAACGTGAAACAGTATCACAGATCATGGTAGTATGTCGTTAGACTATGGATGACAAACAGGTGACATTTAACGGCATATCATTGTATCCTCACTGTACTCAAGCTAATCATCTGTCCTCGTGTTTTCTTGTACGCAGACTCGTGTTCTGCACCGAAATGTGACTACATATAATTGCCTATTAACATTCAGCGAGGATCACCGTATGCCCTATGTCAACAAATTACAACCTCTTCCACGGTTTGATCTGAAGACAAATTACGCGAATTACTCATTATCTACATGTGGAATAGTTGTTGTGTGCTGATCCTTAAATGTCATCCTTCAGAGAATATATTTATATAGAGTTTGTAGTCATTAATAATTAACTGATAGCGCGTACTCTATGTATTGGTTTGCCGTTAAAGTTTAAGTTTATTTACTGCATAAACTAAGCCAGTTAAGAACATGTATACCTTCTGTATGGATACTTCGATATATAACTGCAACTTGAAGAATAAATGTAATAAAGCGTCATCAATTGATTGAACATTCAGTGATCATAAAGAAGTGGGATTAGAAATGGCGAATAATAATTGAAAAAATATATATACGTGAGGATACATAAAAGAACAACTAATGTAGTAATAGTGTGGGTGGATCCATATATGTATATGTATTACTATGCCTTAACATATGTATAAATATTACGCGTTCAATGTAATACTTTCTAAATGTACCTGATGTGTTCAAGATCATGGGCATGAATGTCATAATAGCTTGCTTGGCATTATAACCTACGTAATACGTAACTTATTAATCAAGGCTTAGTTTAGTTGTTGACGAATAAATATTGTGTTGGAACAAATTATCAATACTATCTTTAGTACACTGTGATCAACACGTTATGTTTGAGACACGCAGTGTACTGTTTTCTTATTTATTATTGTGGTATTATTTATGAATCATAAATTGGACTGTACTTTTACGAATCAGCCATGAATACGTACCAGAATACTATTAGTAGTTCTCTACGAGATCACTATGCAAATGTAATGTTATGTAATACTGCAACTACGAATGAGAAAACAGCAGCAGCAGAATCAAGCCAGGATGTGGTCCAAGGGAGACAACCATGTTAACACCAATGCGTCAAATATTGATCAGCTATTAGCAAGCTATGAACGCATTAAAATAGTCATCTATTTTCGAAATCTATAGTATATTAATGGCATACTATCACGGACAAACTAATTTATATCTGATACTACTTACCACCCAAATGTTGTTATTTACTGATTCACTTATTTCCCAACACTCGATAATTAACACAAATTTCATATTTTATATAAATTAAGGTTACGGACCAATAATGATCTTGTATTTGATGCATCACCTGATAAGTGAAGCAAACAACGGTGACGATAGTCTTTCCTAGTACCATTTTAGAGTTATGTCCCTTTACTTTAATATTAATGAAGCAAAAAGA
This sequence comes from Lepetodrilus ovalis, assembly GCA_032361185.1. NCBI lineage: Eukaryota > Metazoa > Mollusca > Gastropoda > Lepetellida > Lepetodrilidae > Lepetodrilus > Lepetodrilus ovalis. The sequence continues at coordinate 2,885 of JAUTBQ010175645.1, forward strand.
ACTACGAGCATAGCCAGGTTATCATTACTGGCTACGTCCAAAACGACTTGTGGAAATTAGATGTTGTTTACTATACAGCGGTATGAACATGAGTATGTATATGTTATGTGAATGCACTTTGTGGTTGTAGCTAAGAAATAGTCCAAAATACCCATAAATAGATGTGACATTATGCCTTTAAAAGTTATACTATTAGTAAATATTAACCCTTATGTATGTCGACAGAACATTTAATAATTCCCTGCAATTGCAGACAAAATATAATATATAATATATTATACAAATAAGTCACGACAACTGCAAATTGTATGTATGGAATAATTGTCTATTTCACAGGTATGGGTAGCATCGTTGAAACCCGAATATTCAGCATGGCGGCATATGGAGGATAATACTTCTAAAAAAAAATCAAAAAAAAGAAATCACATATTATTGTCATGGCCTGTGCTACTTAAGCATTGGTTGAAAATCATGCATACGTAATTAGTCCACCCATGATCCGTATTACATCACAATCGCACCGAAATAACCTCGCATAATAGTTAGCATACGAAGGCCATCCGAGTTTGAGATGGTCCCTAAATTGCCTTGCAAGTGGCCACTTAGACGGGTATTTGAGCGTGAAAAATCCCCCCTTTGAAAATTACTACTCTGTCGTTTACGGGCAAATATATAGCAAAGAGACACCGTGTTTGTACACTCGCGTCCTTTGATATGTATCCGTCACCCGGGTCTTTCTTTAAAAAGATAAAAATCTATAGACGAAATTGCCATAGAACTATACGATGTTCACAATACTGACGATGCCCCCTCTATAGTAGAGGCAGGGACCCCTCACGTATGGGTTTGCCATCGATCGGATGTACGGGTGTTCAACAGCAAGGGAAGGTGGGTGATTTTTAAACAGTGGTTTTTTTTACCTTTTTCCATCATAATATGCATCGAAATGGGTAGCAAGTAATGTGAATGAATATAATGAATTGGCAAACTACTGAGCAAACGCTTAGCTACTAGTAGTTTGCTTATGTGTAAGTAGATATACACCTATGCATTTTGCTTTATATATCTCTGAATCAAAATTATCCTATTTATACCCCGTATTAAGTAATGAATAAATTGTTTCTAGATATTAAATGCATACGTGTTTAACTAGTATTAATAATTATAGCGTGTGCATTACATGGGTGCATGTCGTGATTACAACCAACGGCATTCATGCATGAGCTATATCATGCAAGTAAACTTAATTATTGTTAAGCTGTATATCAACATGCCACGTGCAAAATATAAAGTATGCTTGTTATTTTGTAAATTAAATAATCGATTAAATAATACTTCATTATCATTGTAGTATTGTACGTACTAATATAATTATTTACAAAACAATAATCACTGTTATCAACCAGGCCCTGATATTATTACGAAACTTTCTGAGTACGATTTCATGCTCAAGCTCAAATTGGATATGGGAATGTATGAACAGACCTTTGAGTTGAGCATGAAAGCGTACCAAAGAAAGTTTCCTAATCTCGGAGCCAGTTATCCTTCCTCGCAAATACCACGTTAACGTAATCGCTGGAATTAGGATCCATAGTTCAATTATTTACAAAGTAAATCAAGTTTGTTGTTATGCACTTGAGCAAATACCAATTACATTCAATATTAAATTTACTTCAAACGAAGCCCAGGAAACAGACACAGAAACTCGTAGTTTAAGTTAATACAATTTCCGACAAATGTAAACATACTAATGATCGCTCGACGAGTGTGTATCTAGACAGTGAATTAACTACATGCGCAGTGCTTATCTGTACAGATTCGACTGGTACTGAACATGTGCATGGCAACTTATACCAGAGGTATGGCAAATACTGTAGGATAGTCTAGTTTACGTCTACATTCAATATTATTATCGATATTATTATTAGTAGTAGTAGTAGTCGTCGTAGTAGTAGTAGTAGTAGTAGTAGTAGTAGTAGTAGTAGTAGTAGTAGTACTAGTATTGTTATTATTATTATTACTATTATTATTATTATTATTATTATTATCATCATTATTATTTGCATTATTTGCATTATTGTTATTATTAGTATTATTATTATTATTATTATTATTAGTAGTAGTAGTAGTAGTAGTAGTAGTAGTAGTAGTAGTAGTAGTAGTAGTAATAGTGGAAGTAGGAGTAGTAGTAGTAATAGTAGTAGTAGTAGTAGTATAACTACGACTCGTGACTACTACTACTACTGGTATTATTATTATTATTATTATTATTATAACGATAATAATACATTTATATAATAGTAATAATAATAATAATAATAGTATTAATAATAACAATAATAATAATAATAATAATAATAATAATAATACATAATAATAATAATACTAATAATAATAATAATAATTGTATCGTCATGAAATATTCTCAAACAAAATTAATACCCACAAGTATAAAGAATTAATTCTTGTTTCAACAACGTTGCCTACCAAATTGATAATACTAATTTATTATTCCACATTTATATAGTACAATCTGGCTTATAGTACACACATTCTAGCATACAAGAATAATTTACGACCTATCCTCGTTTGAATATTTTCTTAAATTTCTAATTTTATTTCAACCTCTGACTTGCATATCAATAGTTGTTGTCTGTCCATGTCTAACCCAAAATTATGAAATGCAAATGTTTAGTATTCCTCGTGTATAGACATGTACTGTTATCAGAAGTACACATAATCTAGCATACTAAAATCAGTTACGACACATCGCGTGTGAATATTCTCTTAAATTTCTAAGTTTTAAAGTAAATAAAAGGTCCTATTTGTTATGCTTCAGTAAATTAACTTTTGACATGCATCTTAATACGTGTTGTCTGCCCATGTCTAACCTATGAAATGCAAAATAAATAAAGTAATTCGTTGTATTCCTATTCTACTATAAAACAAATACCATAGAAATTAGTATGTCTGTACATTAACACGCAATACACACAGTATCTTGTTAATTAAAGGGAACTGGACTTAGAATTACTGCCACAGGTTCATTAATAAAATTTTCAAAAATGCATGTTCACTTTTACTATATACTAGTAGTCTATACACTTTATATAGTTTGTTAATAAATATAAAATTTCGTTTCGTTGAAAACATTTTCTGATGATAAGTTGTCAATATTTGCAATCTGATATTCTAAGTATTATTTTCAAGAAGTCTTGTATTATTGCAATCATTATTGTTTTTCTTCTATTAAACAGAAATTAATGCATACGATTGTAACGCATTTCCTTAACAATCTTATCATATCAAACAAGTAGGCCTACTTGATGTATTATTTTAATGCCTCAATGTACAGCAATAATGAATACACGTCCAGTAATTTATGCCAGAATGATTACTTGTTTTGCTATTGCCCTCAGTACTTGAATTTGGCATTCGTCAAGTTAATTTGTATTATCTTACCAACTACATATACATGCGAAAGCATCACTGCATAATTGACAAATATACTTTTGTGAAACGTTACACGAACCAGCAAGTACGTATCTATCTATTTTATATTATATAATCAGTTTTACGATTTAGCGTACTTTAAAAAGCGCTAATCGTCAAAGTTTAGTAGTGATTTAGTAAGAATTTAATTTCCGAATAAGATTCAAAATATGAACTTTGATTATATACTGGTGTGCACGTAGAGTATCACTATGGTGCTATCACTATTATAGTATTTTGTTGAGCACGAATACGTCTTACCGTTGCAAATGACTGAGTGACAGAGTTCCTGTATGTCAAAAATAGCTTGTGAATACTATTCAACTTGATCTTCATTCGTATTGTTAGTGTTTATCAAAAGAAATATTGCTGCATATTAATCTGAAATGGAATAAAATGACCTTATTCATGAAATATGTACTCCCAGGAGATATAACAGATTCTTTATTATGATTTTACTTCCATAGCTACTATAGTGTATGCCTTATTTATACATAAAATGTGTCAGATGCAAATAATAGTGTCATATAGTGCATAACTGAATCTTATTATTCCAATACTGAAGTAGGAGACAGAAATTATCATTACTACTTTGGACTAATCAGAAAGGAAACAAACGAAGGGATATAGGAGTACCATACATCAGGAGAAATCTGCATTCGAGCACGTTTTATTGCAGTTTTACGGTTTTCCCTAACTCGTAAATCCGATACGTCGACTCTTAATACATCAAATCTACGTCCAGTTTGCGAGGCCTTATGGTCAACTATTGTCCAGTTTGCTAATTGACTTTCTTGTCTATTGACTGCGGTCTAAAATGACCAGTCCAGTGCGAAGAATGGGGTCAATACTAGCCATTGGCTCCAAGTGTTCCCCTTGGTCTGTCACGCTCCCGTGTTAACCCCTACCAGACCCGAGTCAGTTAAAGAGAGTATATTTCAGTCTGGTTGGCTGTTCCTGTCCCCATTCCTTCTCTTTTTCAGGTCCTGTATGTCGTCAAGCCTCGCCTGCGTCTTCTAGAGTGGGAGGTAGCACTTCAAAGCGTTTCCCTGAAAAGAAAACAGAACAATACAACAGGTTTCAACTCAATATAACGACTTTCAATGGTCATAGGTGCTTCCTAGAGCCATTGAAGGTTCGCTACACTTTCGCTTAGAGAATGACTTTTTATGATCGCTGTTTTTGAATGAAATTAGATCTGTTGAATAGGTTTTTTTATTCGGATATGTGAGGTTCCCAGTAGCAGGAGAACTAGACATGTTGGCCACGACACTTTTATATCTTTCGGTTGGTCAGCGTAGCAGGACGCGTGAGGACTAATTTCAAAGGATAAATCCTCTTATAAGCCATTGATCGCCGAGCCAATGGCTAGAGAGGGCGTCAATTTGGATATGCTATTTTCTGGTGGATGGTTTTGAGTTGTTCCACAGTTCATGCAGTGGACATGTTCATTCACCATTGCATATCAAAGTTAAAAAAATAAATACCTTTCCATTTGAAGAATGTGTTGATTTTTAATCAAATAAAATGACCGAAACTATAGACTTCGTGACAGTAACACGTATAGCGAATGCAGGACGTGCACGCAGACAAAATGGCTGTTTTTGACATTAAAAGTTATAGTTTTAAAAAAGTGGAACTATTTTGAGAGCACATTACACCGACAGTATTGATATGCTATTAATGCATCACACTGGCGATACGCATGCTAATGGAATCACATACATCTATCCATAGGACACACTCTCAGATATGCATAATAGGAACCGCTTCAGCCTAAGGATTTAACAGAAGACACCAACGCACTGGACTGCCTAATTTCCCTAACGAATCATCTCAAAACCAAGCCAATTTTTTTTTTTAAAGAATGTTCTTCTTGTTTTAATCTAATTGGGTACAGAAAAGGAGCCTGTCACACACAACACTGATCAGCCATGGAGGTTGCCTTGTCTGAGGCAGGCTCGAGAAGTCTGTCCAGCATTTGGTCCGATCGATGGACTGTTCATCAAAATCCAAGATCTCAATTCTTTGTCTGTCTGAAAGCTTTCTTTAAGATACATCTACCTCCTGTTAACCGGTATTGGTTCTTTTGAAGCCGTTGTTCTTTAAAAGGATCCTTCAAACTAATACTGAAATGGACCGCTGAAATATCCGTGATGCTATTACATCAACATTGGAACTGCGTTGCGAAATAAGCCAAAATGGGACTGGTGTTTTTTTGAATATGAGGCCCGTGCACGCTTCTGTCTGTTCTTGCGACATAAACAGTGTACATTATTCCTCTTCATTAGTTGAGTAGTCAAAGCCTTTCCTTATTAGCATTTTACGTTTGTTTTGTCATCGTTGGTAGTAAATAGCGGCTTTATAAGATAGCTTTCGTTAATTGAAATTAATTCAGTCTGGTATTTGTTTGGGGAAACACTATGTGAATAATAGATAAGCTTTACGTGTTGTATATCGGGCATTTTTACTTCAAACGGTTAGAATGAGATTACTGGTCCATATTACTAACGACTACCTGTGTGTTATTGCGTATTAGCCTATACGTATTATAGTATCTCTATACATGAGCGAAATAGCATCGTCTTGCCGTTATTTTTGTTTGTGTCCATATTAATTCGAAATTATCAGATAACATTGAACCTTGGTGTCACATAATACCATGGCATAAATGCAAATATTTTAATATACTAGTATTTCATTCATCACTATACATGCATTGCATAATTGGAATATAACATAATTCTGAACTTATTTTAGAGCTTCTTTGGGACTAAATATTTGGACTATATACTTAAACCATTTATTCAATTTAATATGCAAGCATGTGTGTGTCTATATTGATTAATATTTACACACTAGCTAGATCTATATTCATTGTATGCATGTTTTAACCCAGTTCCTACGACCGTTACCTACACACTTTCTCTGACTGAACATCGATATTCATTCATCCTCACACTGTACTGTATTTATACAGCATTGCAAAGTAACGATTAGCTATTATATATATATTTGTAGGCTCTATGCAATTGTTATCTGTTATTTACAATGTAGTATGCGTAAAAAGACATTTAAACAAGCATGACTTTAATGATATGGAGACAATTATTAAGAAATAATTAGATATTTTACCTGGTGTTCACTATAGTTTATTATTGTTCGAAACATACTTCATTATTATCGGAATAATAATTAAAATTCACATGCCCAAAAAATATTGGAGTTAATGGGATTTTCTAACCTATAAATGTTGTGGGAATTCGTTTAAAAATACTGGCATAATGAAAGAGAAAGTGTACATGAGTCAATACGAAATCTCAGTAAATCAAACGGTTCCAGAAATGTTCCCAGAAAAATTATGTTAACATGGTTCCGATGTCACGAGACATAAGAGTTTCCCTTGATGATATCTTGAAGTAAGTTCTCAACTGACGCATCACTGACAGATCCGCTTTGAAGTTCTCCCCGCAGACAGCACCTGTCAATGTTAAATCAAAGAGAAGGCAGCGCTTTGTCAATACCAGATCAGAAGACTGATCAGGAGGGAGTCTGCGGAGCCGTGCTAATTACAAAACCAGAGGATAGTTCTACTAATCCACAGTCATAATCCATGCACGTGATCGCGTGGCCTAACAGACAATAGACGACGAGAACGACGACGTGGATTTGGAAGGAAGGATATCAAAAATATTAAGAGATACAAACATAATGCATCCTCCTTCATTTGGCATTTATCTGGTGAGATGAACAGCATTTCTCCCTTTGCTGAGTATGAAGAAATATAAACGCAACTGAGTGTTAATGACGTTTGTTTGAAAGGTTTATTCGGCTTCGTTTCGGTTTTTTTCTTCTATTCTATCCCAAGTCTAAATATCATCCCTCTGGTTTATGACTGTTAGACAAAACCCAAAGACGGGTTCTAATTAGATGACGCCTGTTTTACGATGATGCCGAGGCAGTTTCATTATTACAGATTAATATTAGCCCCCTTTCTTCTCGTGACCTTCCTGAACTTTCTGTGATTTAATCCAGTAAGCTTGATCAAATTAGGGTGGAAAGCAGCTATGTGTAAACACGTTATCAACGAGTCTATTCGAAATCTAGATGTTGCATACACTGAACAAACACTCTAAATTACCCTGGCGGGTGATCGAATCTTCTTATCTTAATACATTAAAATAATCATTTTGACAAACCCGTTTTAATACAGTTATATTTTACTGGACAATGCTGATTGTACGATAAATGGAGACGTGCTTTATGCTATTACCTGTCACATTTGATGTTACATCTTTGGGTGGTTTGAATTTCAAATATCGCTTCATGTAATGGCCTATAAATATCAGTAAGTTGGTATGATATATTATGTTCTCAGTATCTCTGAAAAATGGAGAAAACAACTCCCATGTCATATGAATAAAATGAAACATCAGTAAACATGTTTTAAAAATACAATTCGAATAACCTATTGTTGACTAAATTAGAAGTAATTTACCTAAGAAATGCATAAGCAAATTAAAATATTATTAGAAACTTGTATGTACAGTTTGTGTTCATTATTCGTTCATAGTGCGAGGTATGTATTGCATCTCTGACAGAGTAGAATGTGCTATGTGCCAAAGTTTCTGCAATGAAGGTATTCGCAGTTGCCTCCCCTGTATCCGTTTTGTCTTAGCAGTAAACCTCTATAGGCTAATATATGTGCGCATTTGGATTTCTAATTTCAGTGTTCATATGTATTACATGATTCCATGCTGTACATATTAGTTGATGCTGTGCTATACACATACAAATACACAGCCACTTACACATAAAAAGAAAATATTCATAATTGAAAGTAGTCTCGCTGCTTGTAAACAGTATATCTGTTACAGTCAGCTTGTGAAATGGCTGAAATGTTCATTGAATTTCGGTTCACTAGGTCAATTTTAAAAAGCCTGAAATGACAATATTATTCCCTTTAATTGTCAGATAGAATGGCATGAGTTTGATGAAAGAAAATT
>JAUTBQ010175656.1:0-11382 GCA_032361185.1 Lepetodrilus ovalis
AACGGTCTATATAGTAATATAGTGACCGGTAGATTAACATTACGGGTATGGGGACAAATCTCTTTGAGGTGTAATATATATATATATATATAAAGATTGTCACATCTTTCATAAACAAGATAAAAAATGTTATGTAAAAATTAATTTGCCAACTTCTCATTACATCACATCTAACTACATTCTAGTAAGTCTGTTGTATGTGGGACATCTGTTAGAGGCTGTGGGTATACTATATCAATGTCTGTAGTCATAAACTGTTATACAGTATCAACTTGTGTATTGTTTATTATATTATTTATTTATGAAATAAAAAAAAAATATTTTACCATCATCACGTGTTCAATTCATTCATTCATTATCATACATGGATCTTCTGATTCGAGTACACTTTTCATACAATATCATGACGGAATTTTGGACAGCTGGACACATCTAGTTTGAATAGTACAATAGCTGTGAGAGATCGACATCTGTTTCCCAGGTAGCGATATTACCTGTCATTTGAATAGCCAAAAGGTTGGTGTCTGACAAACAACATCTTGCATAATATAGGTGGAAACAGTATGCAGGTACCATATAAATGATAACTTGAAACCATATGTGTGGAAGAACCTCCAACAGGAATGTTCTGTATCGATGCTATCGTTTGTATGCCAAAAGAGGGTGTAAAACTTTTACCTACATTCTATTATTGTAATTGGGTTGCATGAAGCTCTTGTAGTCTATCGGAATAAGACAGCGCAATATTGCAATGGTGGTTGTAAATCCCTACGACTGTTTTAGCCTACACAAGTGTCGTGCAGCTGGACCCAGAGTTCAAACTCTGCATCAGTGTCTTTTGAACATGGTCGCAATAGGATTTGCTGTCTGCACTGTTCAAATGCATCGCCCATGGTTCGTCAGTACTAGGTGGTGATCGCAGGTTTACTACAACACAATCGCTATATTTAGAGCCCACGCAGCAGAGGCGTGGCTAGATAATTTATAATATATTCATTGTGACCAAAACGGAGTTCTGAAAAGGCGGTGATCCCAGGGTATTTGACGGAAGGTAGTGGAGTCACAGTAGCTTGGGTTTTTCGAGGATGTTGGGTCCTCAGCTTGATATAATTTTGGATAAAAATAGAAAACAATTATTTACATGAAATACGATTTTATTTCATCATTCATTTCCAAGAGTAGCACAAATAATACATATGTGTGTATGTGTATATGTATATATATTTATATGGTTTACAGTTGTTTATGTTCTACATACACACACAATCACAGTAATACATAGGGCAAGCTCACACACAACAGACGGGGCGATTTCAGTCGAAAGGCAGTGACAGCAAATTGAAGTGCTGATTCTAAACAACATGTCTGATGCAAGGACAACATCAAATTACTTTCACAGTCAAAATATTGAGAGATTCAGTGTGAATACTGTTACTTATATGGTATGAAGACTGGCAAATGGTGGATATTCTTTAAATTTTCTTAAGATTTGACAAAAATATTAAAAGGAAATTTAAATAAATCGAAGCAAATCATAACCATCACCAATACCAACACTTATATTTACTTTCATTCATCCCAAAAGAAGATGAGAATAATTTGGCTTTCCAAATTTGATTTCACGAAAACAAATTGTTAGGAAGAGTTACTTCCCCTATATCACACACCAAACTTACTTTGCCGAGTGGCAATAGATATTGATGCGATAATATATAAATCATTTCATTAATTTTATCTGCATCTATGACATGACACTTTCATAAGATCTGCATTCCTATATTGAAGCTTAACTATTTTGTAAAGCAAACACAAACACAGTTATTAATGATTTGATTGCAGAATATTCTAACAAAACATACTGAGCAAAATCCATTTTAGTATTACAGAAATACAAGTAGAACATTCCTTTTATCATGCAACATTGCCTAGATATTTAAAAAAAACACACCAGGATTTCCTGGCAAATTGCATTTTAATATTCCAATTCAAATGGCTCTGTGCCAATTTAACTCGTCAGATTAAAATGTCAATTTCTTTTCTCTTCAATCTCATCACATGACTTGTATGTGGCAGTTGGCGCAACGTGTAGCCATTCAGATGAAACAGAACAATCACTGAATGAACACATTCATAATAACAGACCCAGAGCCATCAATATGGAAGATTACATAGCCACACAAGCCACCAGTTGTATCATCAATATTTATACACTCTCGCATCAAACAAAAACAATATATCACTTCTAGTATTACAGATAATACACGAATACTGGTATGTTGTTTCTGCTGCAAAGAGCAATGCATGCCATAATACCGATTCAGATGAATGCTACATATTATCAAGCGGCAGTTGTGTCGTAAAAAATAAGCTTTCCTGCAACAGCAACAGCTTTGTGAAATGCCACCCTCCCCTCCAATATATTACCTAGTACTCGTAGTTTTGTAAAATGCTAGCTTTCCAGGTCAACTTCATTTGATATGTAAAATCCTACCCTCCCCTTCAACAGCTATGTAAAATGCTACCTTCCTCCTCAACTTCCTTGCAAAATGCTACCCTCCCCTTGTAAAATACTACCATACCATGCAGCATCTATGTAAAATGCTACCTTCCCCTTTTCAACTGCCTTGCAAAATGCTACCCTCCCCTGCAAGCTGTCTTGTAAAATACTACCATACCATGCAACATCTATGTAAAATGCTACTTTCCCCTTTCAACTGCCTTGAAAAATACTAGCCTCCCATGGAAATTGTCTTGTAAAATTCTACCCTACCCTGCAACATTAGATGTTTTGTAAAAATCTACCCACTCGTATGACATCAGCTCCCTATTAATCTTCAGGAAAAAGTGAGTTATTGTTTTACATCGTAGCAGAGATTTTTCATCCATATGCAACAATCTTCAGTAAAGAATCCGACACCATATAGCTATGACTACCCCATGCAGCAGAATCAACGACTTCCAACACAATTATGCAAACTGAACAATATCACGTGTACATAGCCTACTCTTGGCAGAGGTTAAGAACTACAGTAGTCGGGTAATATACCCTGAACAGAGATGAGTGAAGATCTCGTACTGACATACCAAGATATGTCACAGACATCGATTTCCATTTTTTAATATCTTGGATATTTTCCAATATCAAACTGTACAATGAATACTTATAGATACAATAAGAGTATTGATTATTTCCCCTGGGTATTATGTCTGTATAGTAAGCTATCGGTAAACATCCATACACCGGCATATTGCAGTGTAGAGGACGTCAGCAAGCCTTCGACGAGAGGTAATATGCACAATATTTCTCCAGTGGAATATGCTCATAAATATATTTTGATTAGCGACGAATATTGAATTTCTAAATTCCAATATTATTCCGATATGATATTAATGGAAATGATGGAAAATTATTTTTTGAGGGGATATCGATCGAGAAAGAGAAGATTAGGGATAGAAAGTTTGTGATGGGGAGAGAGGTAAGAGATAGAAGCCGAGAGAAAAACAAATAAGATACGAAGATAGAGTCCTGATTTCTGTGTTAATGTGGAAAGAAGTTGCTTCGTAATTTATTGAATATACCAATACAGAATAGTTCCATTCTAATAATGACAGAACAAGTAGCAGATCCATTGCTGGTGTATTCTGGGACTTCTGTGCCTCACACCCCAGTTCCACCAAGCGATCATAGTGCTACGAGAGTCGTTACTGTTGAACAACTATCTCGCCGTTTTCAGTCGTATCACATAGAGTCAGGCATATAATAATAGGGAAAGAAACGATGGCGAAGCCACATCAAAAACAATAATATTGCACATATACATCATAACCCATACCACATCTCGCGACAACTGAGGGATTTCATGACACGTTGAGGACAATTTTCTTTTCGAGACTTACCAAACAACTACACACACAAATATATACATATACAACTGGCAAAGATAGAACGTGGATTATGTATTTTATATCTACATGCAGCGTCATAATGATGATACAGCACTTCAGGATTCAATTCACTTCACAATGCCAATTAGGATTTGCAGGAATGGAAATTAACACGAAAACCTTTTAACCCAAGCCAATGTTTCAGGTATCTGAAAGACTATTAGAAAAATAAAATTTAATAAGACAAAAAGCAACATTAATTAATTAAAAATATTTCATGTTTTCTTTTTTAATTATTTGCTTAATTGTTGCTGGATTCTTTTACGCATACACGATAACAGTAAATATATTTATGTAACACAAGTGCATCCATGTACCACTACAAGTTCACAGCGCTAGGATAATTAACTGCTTCATTATTCCAGCAAGTAGGTTTAAACCTCTCCCTGCTGCAGGCAACTGGAGATGCCCTTAAGAGCAGTGTTTGTGCATAATCCAGCAGGGAGAGGGTAACGGGTCAGTTTTCATCAGTGTTTTAATCCCTATTAGGCTACAGGCAAAAACAACTCGCAGTTGATCGTTTCCGAGGGTTAATTATTAGAGATAGAGATTAACACCAACTCCTTAGCTTGAGCTATGTCTCCTGGACTGCGCTTTCCGCAAACGGGTCGTATTTTAGTCCAGGCATAAATCAGGGCATACTTTTTCTATAGCATGAAATAGTATGCAAACCTCCATCTATGCTAGGACTATCTGTACCTTTTGGTGAAATGCCGACTAGATGTAGAAAATATGCTAGAACGTTATGTTTAGTAAAGGCTTGTTAACTGAATCATATTCTGGGCTTGTATGTTTTAAAGGTAAATTTCCATCCCTATTATAATATATTTCATCATCAAAGCTGACGACAAAAAAAAAATAATCAACATTATATATATAAAATTTCAACACAAACGTTTACAGTTCATAAAAACAGTCATATGGCAAGTTCAGGAATAAACTTTGAAGCATGGAGAACATTTATCAAAACATGAATAATTGTTGTTGTTTTTTTCGTCTGTAAAGTGAGATTTATATGCAGCAACTGAGCAAAATCGTGACGCCATGTTCTCGTGATAATGGAATGTAAAAGAGAACTACAACTGCAACCAGATGAATAATTTAACTGATTAATGAGGTTTTACCTTAACTAAATACACTTCATAGTTATTTACTTTCCTCTTGGGAAATAAACAGTTTTTCTGTTCAACATTTACCATTTACCAACATTACAATACTAGTTGATGAATATATTCAATGAAATAATGATTGTGACAACCCTCATTCTTTAAGCTCTACTTTACTGCATACAACAATAGATGTCATATAGAACAGTGATTGTTGCGAGTATGGAGAATGATTGACAGACCTTTGAATCCATTTCACTTTCTACATGGAAAAGCACATAACTTGCAACTTAGATTATTATTATAATTTTTTTTTATTTGGGGTTTAGAGTCACTTTCAAGATTCTTTCACTGATATCACATCTTGTCAGTTTACATTGGATAGATAAATACTAAAGTGGATGTTCCAAGACATAATAATAATTATTAACAACTATAAAATCTTTGAGGTACATGTACATAAATTTGTTTTATATTATTAACTAGCCCTTTGTCAACATATAAACAAATAGAGAACATATAGCCATGACCATACCCTAGACTTACACTGTGAAAACAAATGTTCTTACATAGATATTAAATTATACCAAATTCAGATTAATAACTCTTACAAGTTTAAGTCGGCACAAACCAATTGGTAATAGCTCAGACATGGAAGTACAGTACATGTATCTGCAAAGGACAAGCTTAAGAACACACTGTGTATACAGAACTCAGGCGCTTCAAACACACTTGTAACACTTACACAACTTGACACATTTGTAAGAGATCGCACATTACTGTAAAGCATTATCCGTGAAGTGTTGTGAATACTGACGGTACCAATGACCAGAAATTAAATAGTGGTAGAAGCATATTATTATTTTTGGGTCAATCTGGGAAATTCAATATTTAGACTTATCTGCCGCCATGTGCTCAGAGATTATAAAAACTTTGGAGTACCATTTCACGCTCAACACAAAATCTGTTCACAAATCTCCAAATAAAATTTAAGCTTGACAAAGAAACTGTACTCAAAGGTATCTTTAGCCTCGGCACCTGTTGTTTAATTATCTTGACATATTCGTAGAATATGAGTCATATTTAGTAAGTAATAAATAATATTTAGCCACATCATTTTTTCATCCTTAGCCATGTATTGCCATAACTAGCGATATCTAGTCATATCTATATTTAGCTCTATTCAGCCATATCTAGCCAGATATATTCATACTTAGCAATAAGTAGCCCATATATAGCAATACCTATTCAGATCTATTCATATCTAGTCATACATCTAGGCATAAGAACAAAATGAGTACATTCAAATATTAAAAGTTACACAATCGTTTCTGGTGGTCTAGTGATATAAATATTTTGTGTATCAATGTTGCATTACATGGATTTATATAATAAATATGTTCACTATGGGGAAATACGATACACTATAATGCAGGATTCAATGAATGCTACGGAATATAACCACTGATGCACAGACTGGCTAAAATACATCAACATTGAACTTGTTAGTGAGCGTATCTCTCGTCATTAGTCAGTGGTAAACTGGTTCAGTCCCTTAACCATTCTTACCACGCGAGTCGTGAATGTACGTAAGCTCACCCGCACACATTAGTCCTTAGTTTAAAAACAAAAAAACTGGTCAGCTATTTCACCGGAACACGTTTTAGTTCCTGTCGCATAGTTTCAGTTCTACTATGGAATCTAGGTACCAATTTGGAACCGTTAACTTCGGACATAGATGATCATCAGCTGACGTGGATTCATTGGCAACGCACAAATATACAGCCATCTTGGAAAACTCACAACATTGACACGTACACACATGAATTTACAAATATACACGCCAGGTGTATCATAGCAAAAGTTAAGCTTTCTGTACGAAGATCATTTTCTTATCCACAGATTTGAAACATGCAAATTTCCCAAGAAAACAAATGTGAAGTCCGTCATCTAGAATCTCCAGCATTTTGACAGCTATACGTCCAACACAACTCCTGTGTTTGCCGTGATCAGTTCACAGTCAGGTGCCATTCAGCACTGCATCTCCCAAAAGCACCATTCCTCGCTCGCAAAGAAATAAAACTCGTCCGATTTAATGTGAGCCTTGTGTGCGTAGCAATACCATGTCGCAGCGTCAATATTCCAAAAAGACTAGAGAGTCACAAATTAATAAGACATTTCAGGTCACACAACCCAGAATATCTGAACAGTCAGATTAATGCACATATTAGTTAACATAACCGCTATAGGTCACCAACAATCCTGCTGCACATTGCATATCTAGGTTGAGCTTCCGAGTCCGTGGGGCTCATGACAATATTATGACATGTATGACAGCAAGTCACGACTGTTTGCCGCTTGCTTTATGATGCCAGGATGTCGACTGGCCACTCCTAATATCTACGTACATGATCCCGGGGAACTGATGGTGCCGCCATGTCATATTATACAATGCAGCTCAGTCATATTCTATTATACAAATGCCCCTGGTGGTTGTTCTACCCGCCGAGTCCAACCATGGCAAATGGAAACATTGCTTGCCTGCAAGAACACCTATGGTTGCAAGAACACCAAGAGCATTGGATGCTTGCAAGAACATCTCAGGTTTGCGAGAACATCTAAGGCTTGCAAGAACATCTTGAGGTTGCAAGATCACCTTTAACTTGCAATAAAATCCTACGGTTGCAAGACAGACTTGCTGTCAAGGTTCACATCACAAGGTGGAGCTGAACGGAGAGATAGACACACATCAGCCAGCATGTCTCCCACACAATGAGGCTATTGATGTGATCAAGTCTTTGGTAGCAGTATAAACAGATGGTGGTCAGTTAAGATCCTGTGACTGTTCCCTGCTGAGCTGACTCCCTGATGACACAGAGGACCACTGCATGTCCACACCAATGACTAGGATACGTCCAGCCACTGAGCGATCTTGTTAAGTCCCACTAAAGAACAGAGTTGGCAGACTGTTGGGAGTTTCCTCCAGGAACTGCCAGGGACAGCATTGATGCTTACTGACCACCGTGTTCCCGGTGACTAGGGTGCGCGTCCACAAACAGTTGTTGGCCTTCAGCATCTGGCGTTGGCAACCAGGGCCGACACTGGCTGTCTACAAGTAGTGAGGTGTGTCCTGTCCGGTCAGCAACCGGTAGATGGACGTTGGCATCGTCTTCATGTGGATCTGAAAGGACAAATACAATGATTCAATTTGGGGTGCCTTGTACATAAACACATGCATGACTATTATGACAGCTTGTAGGTTAAACACATTTTCAATTGTCAATGACTAGACACACTATATGCAAATGAATGGTTGTGTGAATTGATACCATTAGTTGCACATTTCAGGTCATTCGCTTTGCATTTGATATCATCCAGTGTGCATATTTCCTACATTTCCAATTTTTTTTACCATTCCTTGCAAGAATTCTTCATCTATTTGCATATAATTTGTCTAGCCCTTTAATTATATATATAGTAATACATAAACTGGCTTAGCCTACAATCCTTAAAAGTACATATACATATTAACCCTCTCGCTGCTGGATTATGCACAGGCACAGCTATTTAGGACGTCTATAGTTGCCTCCAGCATGGAGAGAGTTAACAAGAGGTATGAACAAATCTGAAAAAGATTTGGATTTCATTTTTTAGTGATCAAAAGCTACTCTAGTGTATTTCTTAATAGCAGGCAAGGACGTGTCAAGTATTTCAGAAATGTCAATGACCTGAGACTTGTACCAATCAATCTCACTATCAAGAGAGGAAGGAAAAGGGGAGAAAACAATGTTTAAATCTATTTCTTAAAAAGAAGAGAAAAAGTAATATAAAACAAAGCTATAATTTTTTCAAATGTGCCATGATAAAGTATAACATTACGTGATGGAACTGTGCTTAAATTAGCATTGCAGCTAGCATTATGCTTTACATCACCCACTTCCTTTTCTTCATCGGCTCTCAATCTTCATAAAACATTATCTAAACGACTCAATCCTACAACGCGATTGGCATGTCAACAATTAACATAACCGGTATCCCCGCAACATCTAATACCGATTTCCAATGACACTACTTTTTCCCTCGTAAAAAAAACTTCAAAGTAAAATGCGACTTTTTAACCATTATTGTATTCATGTGGCTTTTACCAAGTGCTATTGATCTCTCCATGCATATCGTCCAAGCATGCATTCTGTCAAAGCATGTTGGCTACTTATATCCATCAGCGTGATGGTTAGCCATGCACCTGTCTGTACAAAGAACAGCTGATTGTTATCTAAGGAGGCTTTATAGGAACTTGGTGACAATATCATTAGCTTGCGTGTTGTCTATGTCAGGGCCGCTCTGTTAAATGCGAAGACGAAACGGTTAGAAATGTATCCATCATTGTGAGAGAAAAAACGATCGGAGAAAAGATAGAGCCTATGTTCCTGAAACTATTTCATCGTGTTTCTCTTCTTTCTGACGTCTGGCTGGGATTATTGATCAGTTTTCAAAAATGAAAAGGAGAAACAAGGTAGAACATTTTATGGCAGTTGTAGACAGTGGGAGACAAATTACTAGGCTCTAAGTTTAATTGTCTAACTTATTGTCTAACGTATCATTTATTTTTCACTTTACCTAAAATAAATAACGTTGAGGTGTTATTCTTCTTAAAGTTATAAAACATTACATTTATTTTCAACGTGCAGTCGATCGAAAACATAAAAGTATATATCTTGCACCTTGGACGTAAATACACCGCTGGTCGTAATATTGACAGGAAATAAAACGTCATCATGGAAATTACGTTAGATAAATACTTTGATAAACACATTTCTATCCCTTATCTGGCACTTCTTACTACATTATTAGTTTCGCTATTTTAGTGTCATCGACCGAACGTAACATCAAAAGGATACCCCCATGCCAGGCTTATGTCAATGACACCGAGATAGACTATTAACCACAATCTTTTTCTTAGCACATTTCAATTTTTGCTCGGCATTCAAATCCTCGCAACACACCTTTTCGTGGCGACCATTTGGACGGAAAATGCTGGATCAATTAGAAGACACTGGCCACGGAAATAGCCTGAATAGATCTCCCCGAAATGATTCAGTCGACTGTAGTACAGGAATGATAACCCGTAATTGATTCCAAAATACTTCCCCGAGTGATGCCGACATATTAACGTGACAGAAAGTGTATCGCGGAGCACCATCAAGAGATAGCTGGCCTTAATCTGGCTTTTTCTGGCTGTCACCTCAAACAAGCCAGATTTGATGAGGTGCTAAAATGTATGATGATTTTCAAAGAACTGGGTTTTTTTTTCTCTGGCTTGTCTACCTTTTACTGCGACTTATTGGATCGACCAGGAAACAGAATGGGGGGAGAAGAATATTATACAAACCCTATGTCTAGGGGAGAGATAAGGGGGTTAAGACTGTCTGTGAAGGTTTGGGAAAGGGTCAAATTTGTCATATCAGAGAAAATCAGTCAAAGATGTATAAATACATAACGAAAAGGGACACAATTGTCATATCAGAGACAATCAAGGGACAGACATATATAAATACAAGATAGAAAAAATAGATGGGGTAGACATCTCTATACTTTAGTGGGTGACTTGGGAATTGAGGTAATATTTGATAATGTTTTTCTTATTGTAGGAGGTGAACCCAAGACAACTATGCAGTTTCTTAAAAAATTGATGTATTGCTTAAAAGCATACTATCACAGATAATTAACCTAATACTGTACATGTAATGACAAACAAATTTCTGTTTGAGACTATTTACGTTTGATTTGTCCACCCAAAAGTTGTTATTTACTAATGTAAAGTTTTGTACCTATTATGAATAAAGAGAACATACCGGTAGCTCTAATTATCTTGCCTTAGGAACATTTAACAGCTATATTAAATTCCTCCCCAATGTGGATCGCCAAAAGGGACTTTGGCAATATAAAATTGATAAGTATCACAAATGAATGTAAGTTGGATTTATTACTCAAATATAGTGCTACGAGCTCATTGAAATCTGTGATTGTATGCTTTTAATGTTGCTGCTGTAAATCCTTCCCCTATAATGTAGTAAGATTCACAAATCACAGTTGGTGTAAATGAACTGATAGATGATTGTGCACTATTTAGAGAGAGTGAGTGAGTGAATATGGAGTTTTACGTCGCTGTGGGAATCTTTCACCCATTTGCGACGAAAAAAGTATTAATTATTAACTATTTGTGTTTAAAAAACGAAGAAGGTTATAAATGAATGATGTTGTTGATAAACTAGCCAATATATTGCACATGGTGTTTAAAAAGCTATATGAATAGTAAAAAGGTTGGATATAA
>JAUTBQ010175667.1:0-11381 GCA_032361185.1 Lepetodrilus ovalis
AGTGATTTTTATTTTAGTGTTAGAAGCTCAGGGCAAGTTATATATTCTGAACTACAGCCAATAAGAACAGAGATAGGATATAAACTATTAGATAATAAGGCTAAACTAACCCTAAATAGTAATACAAATGCTAAAAAATTGGTTATTTTTGAAGATAGTGAATTAGGATCTATCCAAAATGTAATAAATTACATGAGAAACTTTGAAAAAATATTTGCTCTGATGATAGCAACAGAGGATAACTATTATATAAATAAAAGCTACACACATACAAAAAAAGCACTTGATAAACTATATGGAAATGATAATAATATCAGTTTAGAAGAACAAAAAGAATTTTATAGTGAGATAAAGAATCTACCTATACCAAATATGAGGATAAAGTACTTAAAACTAGATCAAATACCAAATAACCAAAGAGGAAAACTAAGAGTAGCACCTAATCAAAAAGGAAAATGGCAACCAAATATTGTAGAGTGGAATTTTGGTCAAAAAGATAAGATATATCTCAGATATGTATCTGGGGATATCTTATCAAGTTTGATTGAGTTAGATGATTCAATAGAAACAAGATTAACAAAAATTAAGCATAATAATAGAGTAGATTTAAATATTAATTTTGATAAAAATAAAAATGAAGTTAATACCGTGGTTAATGATTTTAATGGCAATATGTATATATTGACTTTTGAAGCTTCAAGTCAAAAGTCAATGTCAAAATATATGAATGATTATCTAAAAATAGTGTATGGTATAGATTTTATAGATATGAAAAACTTTGATAATTGGTTTGCAAAAGAACAAGTTAAAAATTCAAAAGTTAAAAATGTATTAGTTACATTTGGAGTAGAACATCCGTACGGGGGAAATGACCAAAGTGAATTAGGTTTTCAATGTGGTAAAGAAGATGAAATTATTTTGAGATTTTTCGATCTTTATAAAGATGAAAATATATACACATATAAGTATGAGGAAAATCAAATAGTATGCCAGCATGAGAGTAGTAGAGACTTTATCGGTTGGGATATTTATAATGATTTTGAAAAAGGAACTTATATAATTGTAGTTACTGAAGAAGATATTGGATTTGATGAGTACATATCCGGTTTGTTAATTTTGACATTAGATGATATAGTCAATATACAAAATGGTAAAACTGTAAAGAAAAGTATAATTGTTAAAAATGATAATGAAAAAAATTACTTTATAATGTTTCAAAAAAAAGTAGATTATATAGATAATGAAAGTATTTTAGAGACTAAAAATATAGATAATGGTTCTAATACAAAAATGTCAATGAATGATTATTTTAAACCTAAAAGCTTATTTACAGTCTGTATTGGTTGTCATGGTGATAAAGGTGAAAAAAAGGCATTTGGTGAATCAAAAATTATTCAGAATATGAGCAAAGCAGATATAATAAAGGCTCTAAATGGATATAAAGATGGTAGCTATGGTGGTTCTATGGGAGGTATCATGATGGGACAAGTAAGTACGCTTAGCGATAGTGATATAAACTCTCTTGCAGAGCAGATATCAAGTCTTAAATAAAATCTAAACTTTTGCCCCAGCTTGACCCAATTTTTGACCCACCATCTCCCAACTTTTCACACAATCTCTTGCAAGATAAGAGATTGTATATAGATACTAGCCAACTAATAAGGTCGGAGGTCGTCAATTTGCTCCACAAAGAGATACCACATGTAGAAGTGTGTTGTATCTCTTTGTCGGATTTTTACTCTCTTGGTGTAGTAAGGTCGTATGGGGAGAGAAGAGGATGTTTTTTTATGTTATAATAGTGTTAAAACAATAAAAGGGTTAATATGGTGGTTTTGCAAACAGATAACAATCATATATTTGAGATAGATAGCAATATGCTTAAAGATACAAAAGAGTTTCTAAAAAACTTATCTATCAAAAAAAATAGTAAATTTTCCTATATAGATGAGATAGGAGATACTATAGTAGTGGAAAATGCAAAAGAGTATGTAGTTCCAACTGCTGATGATATAGTAGCTTTTCATACAACAAATAAAGATGACTTTGTTAGTGAAGAAGAGGCAAAAAAGTTACTTGGTGTATAGATTTGTAGAGGTATTAAAAAAACAGTTAAATAGCTTTTTATGTTATAATTAATAAAAATAAAGGAAAGATTTACTATGACTAAGCTACTTGAAAGTGCATTTGAGAAGATCTCTACTTTACCAGATATGGAGCAGGATGTTTATGCAAAGTTTATCATAGATGAGATGGAGTCTAAACTTGCATGGAGTAGTGCTTTTGCAGAGAGTGAAGATCTATTGGAAGATATGGCAAATGAAGCTTCAAATGATTTTAACAAGAATGAAACTGAAAAACTAGATATAGATAAGCTATGATTTCGCATATCTAGTTACTTGAAATTCTCATCCAACCATATCTACTGCGGATTTATGAGTCGATGGAGGAGAGTAGCCTATTTTATTGGTCGTGCCCGTATTAGAATTTGGAGAGACGCAACCTGCAATTACTTCTCCTCACACGCCTGCTTCTTATTATTTCATATATCATATATCACAGTCGTTTTTCTGTTATGTGTTTTTAGTTATTTCAAATTAAAATCAGGAAACATTAGCAGTTGCTGCGTAGCAGGTTTCATAGTATTATCGCTCGAATTTCATCACACACTTCGTAAATCAATTCGCTTTTAGGAAGATGGTGTATTAAAAGTCGAGAAATGTGGAAAAGCTATTTAGTCAAGAACTCGTACTGTTTATTTCATGTTAACATACCGCTAGTGACACTGATGGGAAGCATATACATATATGTGATCTGATTAATGTCAGATATGTGTTGCTATTCACAGTCTTCATGTTAGTCATAAAATAATATCGTTTTGGCCATGTAGGAAGTGAATGTTTAACACGTTGATGTATAGTGTGGAATACACTATCGATCAAACTCGAGCACATATTGCGGACATAGCACTACTATCCTATTGGTTGGCATTATGAATTAAGAAATACGATTATATAAGAATAATGGAGCGGGTAAGGGACACACACGTTCATGTTGTCATACAAGCATGACATTTTCATGATTTGATTCACATATGTAGCCATATAAGAAACTTAATTAAGCACGTTAAGTGACGCTGACGACCGCCATCTTGTAATCCAAAATGGCCTTTAGATGTACGGAAATCGCCGGAAAGACGTGAACTTGGAATAGGAAAGCAGTGAATCCAGATGCAGTTAGAGAACAATGCAGATGCTAGCGTATTATGCAGTGCTTTATGTTTAAAGTCATCCATGACGTTCAAGTTAATCCCTCAAGATAAACCCTAAGGCTAAGGCTTTAATAACAGTAATACAGACACAAACACATTTCATGCATCGATTTACAACCCACAGCTATTTCGCTTCCCAAAATTAAAATGAAGGACATAAGGAAATGGCGATCTTTCTATATAGAAATGCGTTATTTATTTTACATCTTGAATTGGAGTGACTTTAAATCGATATGCGCATACGAAATCGGCAGAGTAATGCAGTTTAAGTGAACAACGAGCATACTCAAATTAATGCTTCTTGAAGATTTGTTGAGTTCGTCTGCATTGCGAAGGGCTCTTCAGTTCACAATCGAAACTGCAAAAGCAAACGTTAGCATCTATTATCTGTGCTTTAGTTTTATCGTGACAGCAATACCCCCCTTAACACTTGAAACAGTCCTAGACCTATGTCAGAAAACACGAACCACTATGTATACTAATTAGCAGATTTCAATCCATTCTCTTGCATAAAGTGGTTCCTTGCTTTTGGGGAAGTGCTCTCAGTCGGCATGCTACTTGTATGGTAAAGACGATATGAAGAGATGCGTAATGGAATAATGGTTATGCTGTGCTAGCGTAACGTGCCGCTTCCAATGCAGATGGACATGAAGTAGAGAGTCTAGACCCCTATCATGACATTTAATACAAAACTCCTACGTAGCACATATTATATTGCCCGGCACTCACCCTGTCTTGAAATATAATGTTGTAGCGCTACTTATTCGATTTTAGAATCAACAGCACTGACAACAAAAAAAAGCGATATTATGTTATTAGAAAAGTATCGCATGCTGTTTTCCACCGGTTTTCATTGAAGACGTGATTTGAGCATGAGCAATATCTTATGGATTCGTCATTTCATAAAAAAAAAAGCTTCGTACAAAAGAAAAGTTAGTTCTTAACTCGAATTTGATTAATGGTATAATGCTGTGTGTATGAGTGGCACTCTCAACATAGACAACCACTTTTGATACATGAAACGTGTTTAGTACAACACTGAGTTTATGTAAACACTACTACACTTTGGTAATATTCTTGTTCTCTCTAGATACCAAACCGTTAAGTATTTAGACGCTTTATCGCATGATACATATTTCGATGTTTTATCACTACTTTATATCTCACTGATATTATCCTGCCCGTCTTATTCCAAGACAGTTGGGAGACAATCGTATTCATATGTATGCTTTATCCTATTGATATTGAGCGATAACGCCATGCTATTGTTACAACTGCGGATTTAATGTTGAAGTTTTACTAGTATCAACTTCAGCAGTTGATGGGATCTACATATCTGCCAATAACATTGCCAATGAAATGGCTTTGGACAAGTCATAACCTAACGGATGTTATGACTACATCTAAGAATGTATACATCAGCATGATATTGTATCTCGGTTTATAGCAGATATATGAGACGTATGTTAAACGAGCATGTAATTAAACTTGAGGTAAATTAAAGTTTTCTATGAAAACTCAAAACGTACACATGCAATTTTAGAACGATGTTCTTCATTGCAGCTGGTGCATTAAATTGGTACTGACGAATCTTATCCGGAAATCATTCTTAGTATAATTCTTAAAATTATTTCAACTGTCAAAATATAGATTTACAGTAGCGTTGCGGGAAGATACATGGCTACAATAATGTAACTGGCGACAAATTGCAATATGAATGTAAATAGCACTGAAGAATAACACACCATGTCGCATCATGCCAGCAAGAAGGCATGCTATTATATGGACCGCGGTGTTTAGAAAATAATTGAAACAAAATAATTGCATTTTTGTTTCGAGTCATGTGTGAACATTTAAGAGAATGCAGGTTTTTTAGATAGAACACAGTGCCTGTTTATATTAATATGCTGCAAGTCTAAGGAGGAAGCCTAGATAAGGCAAACACGATATTAATTCAATACACGTATGCGGACAATAAAGATAAGAATATTAGGCCCTACTCTAAAATATGCAGTTTAGATAATGTTTTAAGTGTTTTGATTTAAAGGCCTACAATCATAGATGTCAATGAGCGCGTAGCACTTTATTTAATTATAAATAGGGGGTAATTTAATCTACCAGTTACATGTTCCAAAGACCAAATATGTAGAGCTGCGTTCCTTGTATTCATATACAATATTTGATAACTATCGAGTGTTGGGGAATAAGTAAATCCGTAAATAATAACTTATGGGTGGACAGATCAATCGTAAGTAGACTCTGATAGCAATTCGTGTGTTAACATTATTTTAATATATGCATTCATTACTATTTATTTTAAACATGTAATGTGTAAGTAGTGTTATGACATTTCAGGTGATGACCTAACCACGTCAGCCCCCATGCCGAGATTTCTGAAAACACCGACCAACGTGACCTACAATAGAGGAGAGGAGGCCATATTGCAATGCGCAGTGCAACACATCGGAACACGAACGGTGAGTATGACGCAGATTAGGGTCATTGTTCAGATACAAGAAACAAAACTGTTAAACAAATCAACAGCAAGGAACAAAAGTCAAATAATAAGAAAGCAAAATAGAAAATTTGTAAAGATATTACTACTACTACTACTACTACTACTACTACTACTACTACTACTACTACTACTACTACTACTACTACTACTTCTACTACTACTAACACTACTATAACTACTACAACTACTACTAATAATAATAATAACACTATTAATAATACTAATACATTTTAAAAGCACACTGAATGATTGTATCAGGGCACACCGACACAATGAATCGTATTTAAAAGGAATTAGAGGTCAATTCTACGTATCGGAATACGAACGGTGAGTACTTCGTGACGCAGATAGGATCAATTATTGGCGACCAGGATTGCAGTGAACATAGGAACTAAAAGTTTTAAAAGAAGAAATAAAGCCAAAAGAAAAACACAAACCAGAATGGAAAGTAACTTTAAAAAACAACTAGATCTAACACAAACAGAGAAAGAAAATACAAAATAATAAGAAAAAACGTTTTTAAAATTAAAAATCGCAGACTGAATTATTGCCAATGAGAAGACTGAACATGCTATTGGCATTTCGAATACTTTGTTAAAAATGGAAGGCATGGACAATGAACAGCGTGGTTAAGTTGAACCATCGTCGCATAACGTTGTGCACACCACACATCCGCGTTACAGAGGGCACACTCGTACAGCACTTACTTATTTCGTATATCTCGGTGTATTCAGTGTGCGACTTTAGGGTGAACTCCGATATAAACGATACCGTCAATAATAGTAAATGAGTGCTGCATTGATGTTAAATTTGTCTACATGATATAATCTGCAGACACTCTATAGGATTCTCAGTGGATGTACGAGACACCTCATAGGCATCTAGCCAAATGTGACTCCTATCGAAAAGCTCAGAATGCATATATAACCTCAACTGTATACAATGTACATATACTCCATGCACATAATTGACTCGTTCTTCTAGTCGTGCTCCTGCAGGTGTGTTGTAATCTGTTGATGAGGACATTCGTGATACACGCGTCAACGTTATCGTCTCCCCTAGCACGCGCATGCCGCTATTATAGGAAACCTGAAGACGTAGAAAATATAATTGCTTCCATAAAGTATCACCTGAAGAGCTGTTTTTGATGGTTTTAAACACCAGTATAGAATACGAGAGGCCGCAGGTGTACCCAGGGGTCGGCATTGGTCGAATATCGACGTGTTCCGAACTATTTGTAAATCGCCACGTCTTCTATATTTGCATACAATCACATGACTTTTCCAAAAATAACAAAATACAAAGATGAAAGAAAAACGTTATTAAAGTAATTATTATTTTCGTATGGATCAAAGTCAAAGAAGTCCTTCAAATGGCGGATGTTAAATAGGCAAACTGGTCTGTGTTTCGAGGATGAGAGTTGTTATGCAGCAAAGTGGTTATATGTATTCTGTGCATGCGACGCTCATAAAGACACACAGCTAAACAATGGTAGTAATGCAATTAAGCAATATTAATGGGTCAAACAGAGTTGTAGAGACGTTATGCATGCAGCAAACCAATCCAATCATTGGTTAACTTCTATTATTAACGCGTACATTTATAGACACATACTAAAAGTATATATGGCCATATTCATGTAGTTCTATGTGCAGGTATTTGCTACATGTACCACAAGCTTTAAATACGCCAAATACTGTAAACCCTTTAACACAGTACATGCCTCAGACTGGTTGTGTAACCAATGTATTCCAACAGCAGAACATTTGGCAAAACTCAGGCGAAATTGCACCTGTAGTCGATCGATGGAATAAATGTCTCCGATATGCACCTAAAAGGACCGCTTTCCAATGAAGTGTTCAATTATGTAAATGACCTCTCATCCTGTAGTGAGCCAAGGGTTTCATCTTGCCAAGGAGAACGGAAAATGGTGTCGGTCACCTATGCACCTCAGCGGATATGACTGTAGGTTCCTCACGAAACCATTGCATGTTCCAATTACTCGCTTGTCAAATAAGTAAAACATGATAGAGTATTGGTTACGGTTACACGAGACCTGATCGTAAATGGTTGACATGTTGATGTCTTCATCACCGTGTGTGTCTTTGTTATGCACAAATTAATATGTCATACGAATCTCTTCACAACAGCGTCTTTGTAATGGATACCCCAGTTGAGCTATTCTGGAATACCACTGGTGTTTGGCTTATCAATATTCTATCTGTGATGTATACATGCATATGAGAATACATCAAGCATTATATTACGTGAAACTCATTTTTTTCTCAAGGTCGAGTGTCTCCTCCTGTCCTAATATCGATGTCTGGTCACCCTTGCTCTCATACCGTATCACTGTTATGCCTTTAATATGATCAACCCAAGTTGTCTACGCACCCAACTCACAGTAGCGAGTTTATTTCTCTTCCGTCGTGTATGCAGTATTTTCATATTTTCATTTGTATTCTCGATGCTTCTCTTAGATCAGAACATGACATTTATTAGTGGATAGTTCCTGAAACATTATTGGAACTGAATTGAGAACTGTCGTATTGTATGAGTTGACCGATTTAGCAAGCACCACAAGTTACTAGATCACGTAGTATAATCATACATGTGCCTAGATGGTCCATTCATAATGCATAGTCTCCGTGCATCGGGATAATTCAGAAAGACGTATAGTATTATTGGTTAGACCTAGTTCAACAAGACGTGTAATAGCGTAATCATATATTTGAGCATGACATCTACTATTTATAGCCTTACGTTCAGCAATATTCGTACTACTTTTATGAAGATGTTCATAGGCTGATCAATGTAATGTAGCCAGGCTTTCAACAATACGTAACATTCATATTCCGACATTTGCCGGTTTTTTTAAAATGAAGCATTTGAGAGGCTATCTTCGACTTAGGTCTTCTAACACTTTAAACACAAGCGTACGTCATACGTGCATCATCAACCGAATCTACCGTTTCCACTACAACAGTTCTCCGGGGGTAATATTTTAGAATGATACACATTCTTGTTGTCTTTGTAGAATCCTGCCAAAGTGGTTCTAGAAGAGCTTGGCATACCTAGAATATCCCTGTTT
Source organism: Lepetodrilus ovalis (assembly GCA_032361185.1). Lineage (NCBI taxonomy): Eukaryota > Metazoa > Mollusca > Gastropoda > Lepetellida > Lepetodrilidae > Lepetodrilus > Lepetodrilus ovalis. Next base: position 8,878 of record JAUTBQ010175667.1, read on the forward strand.
ACGTTAGTAAATACCTTGCATGTGGGGCTAGGCGAAAACAAGAGCATACCTTGCCTTTTCCTTGCAATATGTAACATAACCTAAAGCCTCTAAATTTGAGTTTGAGACTTTAAGTCTGAGAAATAGGATTACACAGATTTACTTCAATGTGGTGGTATCAGACCCCAACCATAAATTATCAAGAATAGATAACCTGGTTTTTTAAAATAGGGAACGGAAACCACGACAAATAATTCCCAATTTAAACTATTTCTCTTTCAACTTTAATCAGCATCGATAATTCACAGCTTGATACATGTTTGGATTCCATTCCAGGTTGTTTGGCGACGCGCAGCTGATCCGAATCCATTAACGATTGGGACGATAACATACTTCCGGGACAAGCGGCTGAAGGTACACCACGAGAAGTTGTCTCTCGAATGGAATTTCCACATCCGGAATGTCACGCTAGCCGACGCTGGTGTCTATGAGTGTCAGATTAGCTCCAAAACCAGGAGCATACGACAGCATGTCTTACTTCGAGTGGATGGTAAGTCTTGGCTTTGGCGCTAATTAATCGTATTAGAAGGATACTAATTGTCATTTCTCTGAAGGTCAGGTGACGCATGCGCTTCTCATAGACACCTGTGCATGGCACCAATGGTCTTAACAGTCATTGACGTCAAACCATGACGAGCTTGTGCTAAGGTAGTACTCTTCAGCTTCCCTCTGGGTACAATAAAGTCACAGTCCACGCCATGAAGGTGTTGCCGACTGGTCATTGACTCGACGATGTCAACCGTTAAATACTGCTAAATTGGATAGGTGCTATTTCTATAATTAGGTCAAGTAGTGAAGCGTGAGTCAGTGGTCATCTTAACTAGTTGACCAAGGCAATGGCAGACTAATAGCTTTAATTTAACTCTGGGTACACTGGAGTCAAAGTTCACCTGACGAAGGTGGTGTCGACTTACTCGACGACGTCAGCGGTTATTGAATAGTGCTAACCTGGGTTCCGTTGCTCAAAACACTTGTAGTTACAGTTGCCTATAAACCAGAATGTTACGAACCCGAAAAAAAGACGTAAATCCATTGCATGAAACAGTTTTATCGCTACAATACGTGGGGATCTGGTTAGCTAAAATTAGTTTTATTTAGTTATTGTTGTATATAAACACTTACCCTTGTATCTGTTCAATAATATTGTTCGTACGCTCAACTGTAATTACAACTATTCTGAATAGGTAATCTTTATATAATTAGCTCAAGCAAGTCCTCCAGTTTGTGATAGTAAAACATGATTCAGTCATCTTAACTAATGTTTAGGCAGATAGCCCAGCCGATGAATGACTATTTTATGTAGAAATAAACAGCTTATTTGGAAGAATAAAACAAAGATTGAGCAAACTAGCATTCATACTAATGACATTCAATATTAACCATTTACACGAACCAAAATAAATAGATAGACCTACATGTATAATACTAATAATGATCACGAGATAAATTAGTACTAATCGTGCTTGCATCTTGAAAATATAATTTTGGTTGACTCTATCATCCAGGATAATTGCCAAACTAAAATATGAATGTTCTCATTTTCACTAAAGAATTGCTTCTGCATGTGAACTGTAGATAAAAGCGAGAGTTCCCGAGACATGTATATATGGAGGATTGCATCTCAATGGGAATCCATTCTTGGAATAATATCTCTGTAATACGCCATTATCCAGCCAAATAGCATCTATCTACAATCGATAGCAGGAATGGATGTATTTAGACACAACCTCGGAAAAGACTCGTTATATAGTTGTTAATCTACAAACTCCCAACGGCGCCTAGGGATCTACAACGTGGATCTATCAGCTGATATACAAGCTCCGCACAGCATCCCTAATAACAAACAGGGTTAAGGTATCTGTAATATCAAACAGCATGCGACACGTATGACATTATGCCATTATTGTTTACATATGTAGAAGAGAAAATAAATATTATCTCTCAAATGTACGCTCTGATATGAAGTAATATATGTTACTAGTGCACATAGGTCAGACGAAAGTGTACCTCTAGGTAATCAGTGCACATAGGTCAGACGAAAGTGTACCTCTAGGTAATCAGAAATAATAATACGCAGCAGAGGCATAGAGGGGATCTGATTCGAGATGGAAGACGTTTCCTTGAATTACTTGTTCCGATGTTAATTTAAACACCATCCTATGAAGCATTTGATGGGTTGTATCACATCAATGTCATCAACAGGTACTTCACGTCAGAAAACACTAAATAGAAAATAAAGCTTGATGAAGCGTACTTTGCAGTGTCAACATTTCCCGTAAAATGCTTCACTACTCAAATATCGTGTTAAAATTGCGATGGCAAAGTTTCATATGCACCCTAAATATGTTATCACTATACATCTAGATATAAATATATTAATAGTTAAACTCAACTTGGCGACGCCTCCTTCTCCGCACCCACCCCACCACGACCCCACCCCCCTAAAGAAAACTAGTTTTTAAAAG
>JAUTBQ010175678.1:0-11381 GCA_032361185.1 Lepetodrilus ovalis
GCGACAAGAGCGAAAGAAAGCAGTTGAAAGACATATGGCGTATCATGAACAGAGAAAGAGACAGAGAGGGAGGAAGAGAGCTAGAGGGAAACACAGAAAGACGAGAGAGAAAGAGAGAGACAGAGAGAGGGGGATGGGGAATGGAATGGGAGGAGTGGGTGGGTGGGTAGCAGACATAATAACCAAAGCAGCGCATCTAGGTCTGTTTGATAATACCAGTTCTAATGGAGTCTACATTAGCAAGAAATAACACACATAATAGTGACAATAAGCTGCCGTAAGTATACCTGCGTATTTATCTGGCGTGCGGTGCACGTGGGCACACAGCTGCATTCACGTGTTATTCAAGTATACTGCAATCTTCAAGAGAGATAGGGTAGCAGTAATAATATATCCACTCTATGAATATAAAGTAATGCCATTGTACGTATATGTTTGCATATATGTTAACAATCTCACAGCATCACATCGGACTGGTATGTTTTGTTGTTGTATGTGTGTATACCTATAGCACCATGACGCGTACGTTGGCCGGAAATTAAACGAACGTGTTTTCGCAAATAATTGATACAAAAACAACACACAAAAAAATATTTAAAAAACCCCAACAATATTAATGTATTTTGTCTCTATTCAATTTGAGGATAACTTTTATCAAAATGCGATCATCTTCATAGTACGCTATGATAAATAGTATTCCTAATTAAACCAACATTCAGTAATATTCAAATGTGTCAATAGATTGCTCCCAATCCTATAGTATATTGCACGAACATCTCCGAGGCTCCACCGTAAATCAAATCACAACGAGTTACGAACATCAACGAGCGAAAGGGTATTTAGCTTAGAATTCAATTTTACAATGTTTCTCTGATGATAGAACATGAAACGGAGGATCGGTCCGTAAAAAGGACGAAGAAGCGGATTTGTCAATTTTGAAAAGAAACTTTCAACAAAGGAGTTGATGCGACGCAGCCTGTTGCCGATAATGAGAAGTGCAATGAAATGTTGATCTCACGAAGTGTGTGATATGAGATTGTGCCAGTATCATGTATTGAGAGGCCTTCAATGTACTGAGAGGCCTTCGATGTACTGATAGGCCTTCAATGTACAGAGAGGCTTTCAATGTACTTAGAGGCCTTCAATGTACTGATATGCCTTCAAGAGAGGCCTTCAATGTACTGATAGGTATGGAAATTATAGTACATGTAATTATTTTTGAGTGAATAAAGTACCCAAAATAATTCATATGAAGTAAACATATAGAAGCAAGTAATCCATCCGATACATTGCATACGTGTAACATATTGGACTAATAATTGGTTGTTTTAAAAGTATATGAGCGCCGAACGAAGTTGAATGGTACAGACTGGTTTGTCTTGGTGTCGAAACATGAATAGTGTTAATGAGTCTTTATTTAAATATAAGAATGTGAGAGCGATATACTAGTTGGGTTTGAACTAGAGAGCCACTGATGTATCTAACGTCATAACGTTATACATCTTTATTTTAACATTTCATAGTTATCCATTATCCATGTAAGTTGTATTACAAATATGATTTAGCGTACTAACAATACACACAACTTTATGAAACCCTAACGTATATTAATAGTAGGTGTATATAGTTTCTATCTTTAATTGCCTGTTGCGTGCGTACATACCTCCCATGTAATGCTACACTGGTATGTTCCAAGGAAATATCCATTGTGAATGAACGAGGGGAAGTTGTACAATCCGACATGGAAAACTCTCGGCGTCGGCGACAATGACTAGCGCTCTTCCTATGTGGACGGGACTAGTCAGACTATAGCACAGCTGACAATGACTGCCCGCACTCTCGCGTCTACGGCGATCGATGACGTCACGACTCCGTGTGGTAGTCGCAGTCGTAAGAATGATGTATGTTATGAGGGGGTGAGGGAGGGGAATGGGTCGGGGTGGGGGGATGCGGTTATCACAGCTGTGATTGCAAGCAACCGTTAGAGATGTAGGAGTCGTTTGATGGATCTATTGCTAGTATATAAGTAGAGCCACTGGCTTTTGAAAGTAATGCTTCCGTTTTAATTTAACTGAATTAGATACATTGGAAACCTGAAACCAACAATTTACCAAATAAGTAAAGTATTAAATAGAGGACATTGTGTAATACTACCTGATATCGCATTGACATCAATATTGTTACTGATCATGATGGAAGGAAGTATGCATCACTCAGAAAGGTATTGAGGAACATCCAAATGACAAAGCAAGTGACGGTATCGGTGTCATCGCTACTGATCTGAGGATGGTTGCCTGTCGTAGTATTGACGTATAAATGCCTAGGTCACCCCTGCTTTACAGACTAGCTATAGCCTAAGTATGGCGTTCTACCCTTCCCTGGGGGAGATGTATTATGAACGACGGTCAACGTAACTTTTCTTTCCTTCATCAAAGTGTGATATATGCCTAGGAATCTGAACCACAGCTGGTAATGCTTAAAGGGGAATACCTTTATCTCCAGAACGCATCTCGTCCACATGCACTGTTTATAGAAACAATACAAACGCGAACAATTTTGAAGCAACCAGCGTTGACTAGTTAATCTGATTATGCTGTATCAACTACTTGGAAGTGGCGTGTGGAGATGGGGGTTGAGTGTATCTCTGCGTGTGGGCGAGTGTGTGTTTGTGTGTGCACGCGCGTAAACGTGTGCGATTTAGCGCGTGTCAGGGGAGGTGGAGGTGGCGGGGCTGATGTCGTAGACGTGCATACTTTGACGTTAGGTTTATCTTTAAGCTGCGACTGCCTCGTTGATTTTAATTGTTTTTCGCTTAAAACGTACACTAATAAGTATATGTTGTCCCATGTTTACATTATGCTAGAAATTAACCTTTCGATTATAACGCGATTTAGCATATACGTGACATAGACACGTGCGCACTAACACATATACTAATTCACTTTTATGCAGTGATCCTACGAATGTCAGTTATTCAATCGCCAACCTTAAACACTGTAGCATTATAGACCAGCTCTATTGTGCATTGGTGATGTATTTGTTCCGTTATGAAGAGACTCTTTGATGGGTGGGCAGTCCCAACTTAATCACGACTCCATAATACTGGCTCCAGTTAATATAACAAAACTGAATTGCTTTCTTTGTCCAAAAATACATTCCTGAAGTAATTAGTGTGCGTCGCCTTGAGCGAGTAGGGATTGATTCGACTCAGTGAAAGGTTGCCTATTTGTCGAGGCATTGTTCAATGCGCCTCTGAGTGCCAAGACTTGTCTAATTTCTAACCGTAATGTTACTAATTATCAAGGCACGGGGTTTTTGGGCATATTTATTGCGAATTAAGTAGACGCTCTTGGACGGAAAGCGTGTGTTTAGTATATGTATATGTCACTGATGCTACCTATATCATTTCCTGGTGTCAACGGGTGCTATGGTAGCGCAGCATCGCCTTATAATAATAGCAACGTGTACATTTAAATTGCGCCAAATCCATGCTATTAATTACGCGTGCTCACAGCGTTACTTTATTACCCTAATCAATGGAACTGAGCTCTATTTCGTTTTTATTTCCCACTCCCTTTCGAGTATACAGTATGCCTTATGATCAAACACGTATGGGTTACAAATTTACGTCTATATGTAGTAACACAGAACGTACAGTATAGTTTAATATAGAGTACGTAGCTACATGCATATATTGTTTTTATTAATTAAATTGTGGCAGTCATTCTGCAAAGGGAAACACGCTATGATGTGCACTGCCGTAAACTATGCCAGAATTAATACCAACTGAAAACTGAGAAAAAGGACACATACACAGAGCATATGCTAAGGGGAGAGCATAGCTGTTACATGTTTCATTAATAATGACCATCATATCTTCGATGAGCGCGTACAATGGAATGCAGAAATCATTATTTAGTGTAATTGCCTGTAGGCGTTAACATAAAAATGAGGTTTATATATTTGGGAAATGTCTTAATTCACGAAGAAAACGTTCTTCATATCTACAACCAGTTGCTGAAGATCGCACTTCATGATAACCCCAAGTCGATATTAATATCATTATATTGTTTTGAGATACACAATATAACCAAATAATTCATTATTAAATATTATTCGTAGGCTTAAATAACCGTCTGCGTCAACACAGAAATGAGGTTTATATATTTGGACAATGTCTTAATCCACGAAGAAAACGTTCTTCATATTCACACCCAATTGCCGTGGATCGCACTTCATGATAGGCCCAAATCGATATTAATAGCATTATATTGTTTTGAGGTACCCAAAATAACCAAACAGTGCGTTAGTAAATAGTATACGTCTGGAAAATTTCCCGGATTTAATAACGTGCTCAATTCTGGCCACCTCTACCTTGCACCCGGTCCAGTGCAAGACTCGGCAAGTAACACAGAGCTATTTATTATCTATCAGGTTGGTTTGCTTACGTGTTTAAACGTCTCGACAGTATCACTCGATATTAAAAGTAAGAGCTAAAATAAATAATGATGTTCTATGCTCCTATTCAGGTGTATTATATATGTATCGTGCGATTGTAACAATACTGCCAAGCATGCTCTAAAATCAGCGGACAAACGTTGGCAACGAGATTATTCCATTTCCATATCAGTATGATATGATAACTAAACTTCCATCAGCATTTATTTAGATTTTTTTAGTGTTGTTTGTATTTGTTTTGTTTTTTAATTGAAGTTTAGAGCCGTTTTGAAAAGTTGTTTACTTACATCACGGCTTGTCTGTTTATTTGGAGCCGTTTTCAAGAGTTGTTTATTTACATTACGGCTTGTCTGTTTAGGGCCGGAAGAAACACGCAACGTCCATAGCGGTGCATGTTGCAGTAAACCTATGCTCTCCGGCTGGTAATGACAGACAAAGCACAGTATTTATTGGTATGATATTAATACATGGATCTTACAGTCTAATTCTTCAATATGGTTGGTAGACGTAGGCCTATTTGCGATCGGTCGTGTACTCAATACTTGTTGATTTCGAGGACATCTTTTGATAGAAACGAAAGTAAATGAAACATGAAATGCAAACATATGATTATTATAGTGTCATTAGATCGTCAGTGCAGTCGACCTAGTTTCCAAGTTCGTGTTACGTTAATAGTCTTTACTGGTGTTATTTGTTTATGAAAACAGGCATCGTCGAATGCAACAATCCTTGACTCATGTTTAAGTGCTCAACCACGAACATGCCGCACTCCAAATATGTTCAGGTAAAGTGTCATTGTTTACTGAAATGTGTAAAATAGTCCTCTGCGCATTGCGATGAGTGATGAGGCTATCCTGGAATCTGTGTAAGATTACTTCTCCAGCGAGTGCCGATGGTACTTACTGAAGCAAAGTGGAAGTAGTCCCGAGGTGAGCCGATTGTTGACGAAATATGATGCGCTCAACATGTCTCATGGGAATTTTGCCATATAGACACGGGAGGATAGTAAATTCATATGCGTGGGTGCCAGTGTGTATATACATCTTATCATTAGTCATTTTTGTGAAATGTTATCGTCAAATGAAGCAATATATAGTTGTTAACTAACAAGTTATTTGGCTGCAAGCACAAATTAGGCGGTGTCATGCTACATTGCATCCGTTATAACTGTTAACAAGTACACAATGAATGATAAAGAAAACTGAGTTACAGATTATTTCAATGAGCAATGTTTTTTCAGAAAATGGCAAATTTCAGCTTGGCACTATAACAAAACTATATCCCAAATTGTGAGTTCTACTTTCTGTGCAAATGTCATGCTTTTAACATAATTTAAACAATTTACTTCATGGGTATCACATTTGATATAACACCGGTATGTAATAATGTGCATTTTGTCTAGAAATAGTCTGAAATAAGTATTCTAAAAAGCATTTTTCACTACAAGTCATGTTTAATGTAATGTGCGAAGTATTGATCAATACACTTTTACTTGTAATATATATTTTGATAAGTAATTAATTTGTAATGAATAAAAAGGTGATGACCTGTGCTTAAAAAGACGCCATGTCGCATAGTAAAGTTGTTTGACTATGCTGTATATACGGTAAAGTATGTGCCTTTTTTTTACAAATAATACTGGAAAACATTGTTAATACTGTACCAGAAATGTCGACGAATGCATTCCAAGGTGTAATAGCTTTCTGATAAAAGAAATGTGAGTTACAGAGGATATGCTGCAAAAATGGAGCAGCGACAAAGCGTGACAATAAGAGGAGACAACTCTGACAAAGGAGCCTGATTTCGCGATATGAAATGTCCCGGTTTGGCTGACCTACGCGTACCATGTGACACGGCAGGGAACGCTGATGACAGGCGTTCTAATAAGTACCTGTCATCAACACCAGGACCACATCGACATTACTCCAGGTGACCATATCCTGGTCATCGATTACCGGTCAAAGGAGTCGTCGAATAATGGGCAATGGAGCAAGCACCGTGTGCCTCGTGACTTATTGGAAACCAAAATTGGCTCTGGAGTGCTCCCTTAGGAACTATTCCTGACGTGTGTGTGTGTGTACAGTTAGTCCCTACTTGTTGTCCAAGGTCTGGGAGGAGGTGATGGGAGGTAGAGGATGCCTGGATGGGAGGAGGTGAGGTGAGGTAGGGGGTGGGTGGAGGTGATGTGAGGTAGGAGGGGTGGAGGTGATGTGAGGTAGGTGATGGGAGGTGGGAGATTGACAGTGGCGGAGAAGTCTTTATGACGTAATCATGGACGTTAGAGTCTGATAATAATATAAGAATAATCATTATAATATAGGAAATTACATTCATGTACGAACAAGTTTGGCTTGGAGAGAGAGAGAGAGAGATAGAGAGAGAGAGAGAGAGATAGAGAGAGAGAGAGAGAGAGAGAGAGAGAGAGAGAGGGGGGGGGGGGGGGGGAGGAGATGGACGCAAGGAAGGATAAGTATTGATACAGTTACGATAATGCTAATAATAATAAGAAGAAGAAGAAGAAGAACAACAACAACAACAACAAGTGTAATAATAACAATGTATCGTAATAATAAACATAATAGAACATATTAATACTACATAGTAAGGAGAAGAAGTAGAAGAAGAACATGAAGAAGACAAAGAAGTAGACGAAGAAAATGAAGAAGAAATGCATTAGTTATACGGGTAACGTTTAACTCTCTTCTGGTATTACAATGTATATTACATCTAGCAGTGTCCACCAAGTGTTGATCCAGTATTGTTCATGGCTATTGACTGTAATATGATTCGTTTCCGTAACGTAAAGGGCATGTCCACTTCTTCAAACATTACTTGCTTCTGAAGTAGCCTTAGCGCCGGCTGGTTCTCGAGTGTTTACCACCAATAGCGACACCTGGCGGCCAGTTTATCGAATACGCGACGTTGACGTCGCAATACGGTACACTGTAGGAAATAAGCCTTAATATATGGACTGGACGTAGTGGTCAAGTGCTATGTTATCATATGGGATGTATACCCGCATTCACCGTAGAAGTTGTTCATATGTTTAACCCTTTCCCTATTGGATTAACCGTACTACTACTCAATACTGCATGTGTGGTTGTCTTCACGTAGTTAAACATTAGTTTACACAGTACTTCCCGTCGTTTTAACTTATTGCGTTAACAAAAATAATAAATAGTATACGACATAATATACTATTCTCAAAATAATCAATTAACGGTCTTATAGGACACACACGTTTAGGTTTCTAATACTTTAACAACGAATAGTTTCTGCAAGTGTCTACATGTTATAGGTGCTCTTCAAGAACGTGTAGACTCGTTGGAAGAACAGAACCAGGGGCCGTATTCTCGAAACTTCTTAACTTGCGAACTTCTTAGTGAGAAAAGATCTCTTCACAAATTAGCATTAGAAGAAAACCAGTTTGGCAAATTCTTAGTACATACGAACTTCTTAGGACTTACGAAGTTCCGAGAATGCAGGTCCTGGTTCCTCAAACGTAGTCCCTACATTTAAGCAAAATGCTCAGCTGCAAAATATATGCTGGCCCTTAATTTATGTTGTTGAGTATGACATAAACTAATACAGAAGACAAAATCCAGCTTTGAGACGGTTTCAAAGGCAATTGGTTTGTCTCGCTGCACGAGATATGCAGTGGACGTCCAATGCATTTAACGATGATGGACATGCTAATGGCAGTTATGTATTCCTCCGCAGACTACATCTCGCGTAACATCAGATTGGACGGTGCTCCCAAGCCTCGACAGATACTCAGGAGACTATATGGGAGATCAGAAGTTCCAGACCAAGACGTGATCGCCATATCAATCTCAACGTCATACCTGTGCAATATTATATAACAGAGAATCCGAGACAGATTTTAGATAAGTGTATGTACGACACGTAACGGTTGTCGTGCGTCGAGTCCACCATTAGAATATCCTCTGGTCAATTACAGTATGCTCGCTAACCCGGCCTAGAGCTTACGAAACTAGTTTGAGTACGTGTTCATGCTCATCTCAAAAGTTTGTTCACGAATCCTTATACAGTCAACTCCCACTGTGGCGAACATCGAGGGACCGAGGGATAATATCGATACATCGTGACTATCGTGAAAAGCGTATATAATTTGAAATTAGTTTCGTAATCTTGGAACCCGGATGGAGGGTTGCAATAATGGCGGCATAGCAGTAAATGTAAGACATTTTGGCATAATATTTCTGGTCGGCTTAACTGGGAGTGTCAAGTCTATGACATATATAACGGTTTACATTCTTTCCATTGTTTCGCATTCGGGACCTCTCGCCCGTTTCCGAAAGGTTTCGGAAAGGGGCATGTTTTTCTCGTACGAATGCGAGACCTCTGGAATATTCAAACTCGCAGAAATAGTTCCAAATAATAATAGGCACGAAGCGGAAATGATGAAAGGATGTTCCGATTGGCGACACCTCTCTACGAAATTCCCATCCTATTCTGTCCAGTGATGATCAACTTCGTTCCACAGAGTACTAGAGTATCGTTTCTCGAAGCCCTCATATCAACTATGAGACTGTATTCGTTTCACGCCTCGATCAGTCGTAGGGTGACACTCGAGTGATGGGCAGGAGTAAGACTCTCGAGAAAGATGTGCATGCTGACGAACGAAATCATGGATTCAATGTTAACAATATATCCTGGGTAGGAAAGCAGTTTAGTCATACGTATGTCGCTTGTTTATTATTATGGTGTACTTTTTTACATATTGTTTCACTCGGTGTTTACCCCCTGCCGTTCGATACAAATATTAACTGCGGATGTTCCATGACCTAACACTCGCACCTCTAGAGTCGTGATCCGAATACAGCCTAAATAATCGCTACGAGATCTTCGAAAAACGTTACTCAAGAAGTGACATGTCTTCTTCAGCAATCTTCTCAGATGTTTTATCCACCCCATATCGCTGGTAATTCTTTAAATAGTGTAGGTTGTCGCCGCTTACACATAGGCAAGTTCGTTCTTCTCAGAATACAATATGGACAATGTTTAAAGCACAGCACAAATTCTTCGACCAATTGTATGCCCACATTGGCGTCACGTGAAGTACCGTTATACACCGATAAAAATACTTTTTTACAGATAAATGTAGTAGCTTCAAAGCGTGAGTGTTTGCACATGAAAAGCCCGGTCTTTAAATAGGTGGGTTTTGTGAATAAAATATGTTTAAACTAAACTAAACTAAACAGAGTACTCGTTAGAGAACGTCATCACTCTAAAAAAGTGTTGATGCTTGAGCAGGTACTAAAGTTACAATACCTGTACACACGGATAAAGTACGCTTAAACGTGCTCGTAAATACTTCACAGGCACGGAGCTAAATAGGTATAAGCTGTATGTGTGTGTATGTGTGTGTGTGTGTGTGTGTGTGTGTGTGTGTGTGTGTTTGTGTGTGTATGCCGGTCTGTGTGTGTGTGTGTGTGTGTGCGTGCGTGCGTGTGTATGTGCGTATGCGTGTGAGTGCGCGCGCGCGTGAGTGTCTGCGTGCATGTGTGTTTCGTTATGCTTCCGTTGTGGCTATCAAATGAAATAACTTCAAATGTTCTTTCAATCCACAGTGGATAGTTGATTAAATTAACATTGTAAGGGTGGTTGCGTAACGATATACCTAATATGTCGTGGCTGTTGTCAACAATCATTGGTAGTTGCCACATTGGTAGACATGCCCTACTAATATGTTACCAGACACCAGACACGGGAGAATAGACTATACAGGTTACATTATTGTAGTTCCTGACTGTTTTGTCTTCTTTATAACTTGTCAATTGCATGTTATTATTAGGTCGAATTGAATCGAGGCCTGAATACCTGACTAACAATAGCTACGATGGGAAAGTAAATCATGCATGAGATGAGCTTGAGAACATCTAAATTACGAGAAACTGTATAAGTGCTTGGAAGTGTGTTTCGAGACGGCGGGGAGTTGAAACATTAGAGCTATACTGGTAACAAAACGGAACTACCCGAGTAGATGCACGACCCGAAGGATAACTCTCTGCGACAATATTGGTCCAAATAGTTCATCGTCTACATGTATATAGCCTATAATTAACATTACATCACTGGTGGTGATGCAATGACATCAATACAAGCTCAAAATCCCAATTCCTTCACCCAGACACGCGTTCGATATTAGCATTAATAACACTAAACGACAGAAACGAATCTTGTTTGATATGAAATAACATAATTGTGCACACGCACGTTGACCATTAACGGTAGTAATCCACAATATAAGACCCTTCCTTTTGAACTAGACTTAGTTCCATTCCTAGGAAGTCTGTGAGCTCGATTAATGTATTGGCGTTGACAAAATCTACTTTATTAAAATATCGATTGATGTTTTCTCATTCCGCATTGGCCCGAGAGAGGAATCGTGCTCCGAAGCGATCGGTTCCCATATAGTATAGCATTATTGGCTACGGGGGTCGGGTTATTGATATCAGACGTTTGGGGAAAGGGTGGGGTGGGGGATGGAGGGGTGATATTCTGTCGGACGACATCAAGTAGCATGCACACTAACAGGGCCACGTCTGTACATGACTGGGCACGGTCTTCACTCCAACTTGCACTAAACTAGTAATGTCTGCATTATGACCGAGTCAAGACTAAATGCTGGCTATGTGCATATCAATTCCTACCCAACTGTCAGTACTCCACCGTCAGTACTCCAACGTATAGGACCTATACGTCACCAGAACTATACAGCAACGTCTGGGTAGATCGATTCGCCGATACATTAATATAGTATATCTCTCACTGTTTGTCTCTCTGTCTCCTCTCTCCCCTTCTCTCTCTCTCTCCCCTTCTCTCTCTCTCTCTCTTTTTATCTCTCTACATCTCTCGCTCTCTCTCTCTCTCTCTCTCTCTCTCTCTCTCTCTCTCTC
>JAUTBQ010175689.1:0-11380 GCA_032361185.1 Lepetodrilus ovalis
TTACTCTATATATTCTCACATTACTCAAATAACTATCTTTACTCTATCAACCTAACACCTAACACCTAACCAAGACCCCCCCATTATACCTAACCCCACCCCAAACCTATCAAAAAAACTATGGAAGATAAAGACAGTGGGCTTGTGTTACAGGCTCGGGTCTAGATCAACCTTGGAACTTACATTGCATTCGTGTTACGGACACTGCTAAGAACATCCGAAATGGATAAATTACACTCTTATATAGTTACTCTCAATTAATCAAAACCAATGATAATTACTCTTGTATCTCTAAATCAATCAAAACTGAAGATACAACTACAGTAAACATAACAACTTATCAAAAAGAGGCTCTACTTACGAAAATTTACGGAAATACTCGAAATAATCTGACTGTTAAAAACATCGCGAATTACGGTTTCTCCCGGTTAAATAATCTATTTATAAACCTACAGTAAAAATGCCGACCACTACATTCCTCCCCCCTAAAAATAAAGTTAAACCCTTAACTTTACGAGGATATAGAAAAAAATAGCATTATTACATCGCACTCTCACATTCATACTCATGGACAATTTCACCATTAATTACTGAATATCACAATCACAAAAGTTTATATCTCTCTGGGCTGTCCAGCTCCTGTTCTTGTTCTTCCCTGCTGATCATCGTAGGTGGCGGGCGGCGCTCCTGGCACGCTGAATCTCCGGTAGAGGTGGGGGCTACAGCCATCCATGGGGCAGGTCCTCCCCACGGCAACCCACACCGGACGTTCCTCGCGGGTGAAAACAACTAGCTTACGAATATCCACATTTATTTCCATCTAGGAATATGACAATTGTGGAAAAAAATAATAAAAATCATACCTAGATGATTCAATTTACTCATTCTCGTATGAATATTGCAAGTTTATACTCGGCTCGGTAGTGGGATAATATATAGATGCTTACTCAGAACACTCTTTCTCAATCAAATTACTCGTACATCTAAATTATTCCCCACTAACATCATGAGTTAACTGCCATTCAACAACTGGTAGAATAATGTATTCTAACTTTAGCTTAATTATGTGTCATGGTTATGTGGTAATCTACAGATGATGTTTATTTAACCCATATGCAAAATAATCAAAAACTACTGGGCATAATATAAACTGGCAAGCCCCTGTATTATAACCTCAAATGCCGACCTTTAAACTGAGTCACTAAAAAAATGTAATACTCTAGATATATACTCTGTGATCTGCAAAGATATATGACTTACACTGGGCAACAGGTGGAACAATTTGCTACGAGACAGAAGAAAGAAATTCTAACTGCCAAGCCCCTGTATTATATCCCCAGATGCGATCCTTGAACAGCATCCTACAACTCAGCATGTTTTCACCGACTAGAACATGTTCTGTACAATCAGTCTGTACTACACCGATCTAGCGAAGACAAACAATACCGGATACTCGTACTCGGTAATGACCAGTAATAAAGATTTAAGACTTATTCTGAGCAACAGGTGGACAAATCGAGACAGTGAATAAAATGCACAAATACTCAAAGACTATCCAACAACTCGGCTATCTGATCTGTTATCATTCTATATGGACATATCTACTAACAACCAGATGACAACATACCAGCAGAAGAGAGATCAACAAATTCTACAAATCCTCAATTCTATTCTACATATTTATCAGCATTATTACTGACAAAATCAGTCACATGTTAGAACAGAACTACATACAACTTCCAATCTGTTCTACAATCATATATCAGACTACATCTGACAATAATGCAAATAATACTCAGAACAAATGAAATAGTGGACTATC
Source organism: Lepetodrilus ovalis (assembly GCA_032361185.1). NCBI lineage: Eukaryota > Metazoa > Mollusca > Gastropoda > Lepetellida > Lepetodrilidae > Lepetodrilus > Lepetodrilus ovalis. The sequence continues at coordinate 1,823 of JAUTBQ010175689.1, forward strand.
TTCGCCACATAATGAATACTCAAGACTAGTTTACTCAGCCTATGGAGAATATCTCTGTTTTGGTCTAACAACCCTCCCAGCTCTAGTCTTAATCAAGGGTGGAGGGGTGTGATAATCCTCCTCGGGATCTATATCAAGATATCCCTCTCCACCGCCCAAGTCTAATGACCCTTCTAGTTCTAGTGGTAGTGACGCCTCTACTGTTACAGGTGAATCCTGACAGTCTACCTCTAACGCCCAACTTTCTGGAGTAGTCAGACCCTCATATGCAGGGCTCTAAACTAACGTATGCCCGACGTACACGGGCAACCTAAACAGCTATGTGGGCAACCTAGTTTATAGTACCACTTACCCGACATCGCAAAAAAATATTTTTAGAAAAAGATTAAAAAAAAAAATATATATATATATTGTATATGAAAGATTCTGTGACATTATCTTCTAGAGCACTTCGAATATAACTACTGGTAACTAAACAAGCTCGCGTTGAAGACTACGGATATATGCGAGGTGTCTCGAATATGACGTCTACTGATAGTCATGACGTAACGAATGGTTATGTGTATCCAATCAACGTTCGTCAGAGCCACTGACATTTCTATTTATAACTTACAATGTATCTATGCACATCTTGATCTATTGGCGTGGTGTAAACATGAAGCGCCAAGCCGTGAACACGCTATCATCGTGGCTTATACCCACCAAAAAGTCAGGTAATAGCATTAGCAGATAGCAAATAAAAATTGTTTTCTGTGACATAATGAATAAATATAAACGCCTCGTATATCCCACCATTGATTTATTTCTTGTTTAATGTCACATTTAGGGTATTATGTTACCCGTACGCGACGAATATATTATAACTCCCAAGTAAAGACTATTAAAGTAAGAACAATAATACACAAATGCAAATATGGAACCATTTAATTTAACAGTCAGTTGAATCAATGTTCACAGATTCATATTAATTTTACAAATATTACCCCCTAAAATAGCACCAGTCTCCTTTGACGATGTACAGGTACACGTGGTACGCTGTGTCTAGACATCATGTGACTTGTTTTCGTTCAATATTGGTACTGTAGATGAATCGTACTTTCACGCTCGTCACATGTCAATGTTTTGAAATACAGTTTTGTCGGTACCATGCACCGACGGTGTATATACTAATCAGTACAAAGCGATAACCTATAGTAATTTACCAAAATTTGCCGGTAAACAGAAACGCCGAATATGAAGCAATAGTTTTATTACCATATTGACCAGGGTATCGTTTCTCAAAGCTCTCATATCTACTACGAGATCATGAGTACTCTCGTAGCTACCTCTAATACATGGCGCTCGTGCATTTACGAGAGCGCTATGGTCACATAGTGGATAAGGGAGCTTCGAAGAACGATATCCAGGCAGATCAATAAAGGTGATAAATATTATAAGTTACGTTTTCATTTTCTGAATCAGGTACCGATACACCAGATACTTGTGTCAACCTGCCATGTGGAAATAATGACAGTGAATCCCGACCGCAATCATCTCAAACGGTGCCTGTCGTATCGGCATCTGCTGATAAAGTGAAGGATGCGTGTCTCCCTCCCCGAGTTGTTTCTAAGTCTAAATCAGTGAAACATCAATCCGACCCTGTTGGATCATCTGAGCGAAATAAAAAGTATGATCTTAGTAACAGGGTCAGGCGATACCTCCCAAAGTGGGAGAAAGAGTATTCATGGCTTAGCTACGACAATGACAATGACGTTATGTACTGTCAAACATGTCGCGCATCACCTTGTGCAGATACATCAACATCATTGTATAAGGGTACCAATGCATTTAGAATTGATCTTATAAAATCACGTGGCGAAAGTCAAGGACATACTAATTGTATGTTGGCTGTCAATGCTCGGCAACATCCCCAGGCACAACCTATGAACAGAGCATTAAGACAACTCAATGCACAAGCCAGGGAGAAGTTGTTTAAACTGTGCAGAACAGCATACTACATTGGCCTTACCGAGCAACCATTAAGTCGCTTTAAAGCACAGTGCGAGTTACAAAACCTAAATGGTTGTGAACTGGGAGAAACCTACCTGAGTGGTAATGGTTGTAAAGAATTCATACAGGCTATTGACGAAGTAATGACAGAAGAATTGAGGGACGATCTCCAAAACTGTAACGCATTCTCCCTGATGACTGATGGCTCCGCAGATTCCGGTGTAATAGAAGAGGAAATAATGTATGTTAAATACATTAAGCTGGGTGTTGTGCACACCAAGTATCTTATTTTGCAAGCACCCGAAACAGGCAAGGCAGAGGGCCTGAGGAAAGCCATTGAAAAAGGTTTCACAGAAGTGGGATTGCCGGATTGGCACCTAAAACTGACAAGCATGGGAACGGATGGTGCCTCTGTCAATACTGGTTCTGAGAATGGACTGATAGTGTTACTGCGTCTCCGTAACAACATGCCATGGTTAGTCGGAATTTGGTGTGTAGCTCATAACTTTGAAAGAGGACTTTTGGCTTCGATGAAGGATGAGCAATTTCTGGCAGATATTAAAGATATGCTTCAAGGTTTATATAAACATTACCAGAAAAGCCCAAAAGCAACACGCGAAGTGAAAGAGGTGGCCATGGCAATGGAGGAAAATGTCCTGAAACCTGTCAACGTTCTTGGAACCCGGTGGGCCCCACACCTAAAGAATGCACTGGACGCACTTCTGAAGCGCAACTACAGGCCAGTCTATACACATCTGTGCCACACAGCAGAAGCGGGTGATGCTAGTGTCACTATGATAGGCAGGGCACGTAAGATAGAAAAGATACTGAGAAAACGCATCAACTTACTGTACATGCACTTGCTGTTGGATATCTTGCAGGAAGCCTCAACCCTCAGTTTAATGTTTCAAAAAGACTCATGTACCCTGACCATGGCGATTGATGCATTGGCCAGATTCTGCTCAAGGCAATAGGACTCAAGCACCACAATGGAGAGAATCTGCAACAGCTCCTTGATGAATTACAGAACGATGACGCATCATGGAAAGGTGTACCTCTCACGAAAGCTGAGAATGACATGCAGAACTTTGAACGGAAGAAAATCGCAGTACTGAACAACGTCAGCGACCACACCAAGGAACGCTTCATGAATCTAGAACATGATCAGTTGGTGAAGCATGTTGCTTCATTGACCCAGTTGAATGGCCACATACTGACACCGAACTAGCAGTCTATGGCATTGACGAGTTGAACACTGTTGCCCAGCACTTTCATGTTCCGCTTCAGAGGCTGAACTACGATGTATACGCTGCTCGCAGAGAGTGGGTAGACATGAAGGTGTACATCAAGAGACACCGGATGAATCACAACTGGAGCATGACGCAGATTTGGGAAGTGATATTCAAGCAGCATGGAGCAAGATTTCCAAACATGCGTATTATTGGTGAAATAATTCTCACTTTGCCATTGAACACTGCTTGCTGCGAAAGAGGATTCAGTCAAATGAAAAAGATCAAGACTGACTGGAGAGCGTCATTGGATCCTAAAACATTGTCACAACTAATGCGGATCGTCATTGATGGTCTACCACTGTCCCAGTACGACCCAGCAAGGGCTGTAGAGAGGTTCCTAACCAGAGGCCAACGAGCACGTAGACCCAACTTCATGGATAAAGAATAAATGCCACAATCCAAATCCAGTATGTTTGTTAATTTCTGTGTTTAATTCCATTAAATTAATATTACTTCAACGTGAACAGTGTTCGCCCTGGCCTGTATTCTGACCTCATTACTTCGACCAACATACACAGTTAAACATTGATGCAAAATATACGGATAATAAGCATGCAAAATGTAGAATATACGTACTTTCTATATAATAAAATCAATCAGATTACTAAGCATTTGAAGAATACTACGACATGATTAATATATTTCGTTTAATATAACTACGATTCCGATTTTAGGAATTATCATGCCTAAAAATAGGTTAAATGTACATGCGTTTTTTTAGATCACGTGATGTTTTCGATCATGTGACAGGAGAAGAACAACTTCTATCTATATTCGTGATAGTGCCGATATACAATCACATTGACAATGGCGGGAAAGCATGTATGATACTGTAAACTGTTTTAGTTATCGGAAATGTCGAGGTTAATTTGGAACCAGTGTACAACCTTTTCACTATGGATTAAGTTTGGTTTGGTTTGGATATGCCACTGTCAACTGAAATTTAATAGCACGTAAATGTGCACGGATACTTTGATGGCAAACGTGGAGATCGGGGGCCTCATCTATTTGAACAAAATGTCTTTGAACTTGCGGGCAAGTACTCCAAAAAGTTAGTCTAGAGCCCTGCATATGGTTTCAAATGGTCTACATGTACTTTAATAGAGCGTTTGTTAGGGGTCTTTTGGATCTCATAGGTAACTGGGGACACCCGATCAATGACTAGATACGGCCCATCCCATCCTAAGCCTAGTTTTTGGTTAGCCTTAGGAGGATACCATCGCCACACATAGGAACCTTTCTCAAAAGAACGGCTTTTGATATTTCTATCATAGTTTCGTTTTTGTGACTCAGCTGCGATTCCTAAGTGTTCATTGGCATATGCATACAGTTTCTGGACAGTTGTCCGTAACCATTCTACGTACTCTACAGGGCAAGTATCACAAAGTGTGCCAGGTGGACTTCCAACCATGAGATCTATTGGGACAAAAGTTTCCCTGCCTAACATAAGTAAGTTAGGTGAGCAGTGAGTGCTCTTGTGCTCACTAGCTCGGTAGGCCATAAGCATATAGGGCAAATGGTCGTCCCAATCTAACGGTTCCTGGTTAACATAGATTGTAAGCATTTGGCGGAGGGTACGATTAAATCGTTCCACCAAGCCATCGGACTGGGGACGATAGGGAGTAGTCCTACTTTTACTGATGCCCAACAATCTACAGACCTCTGTAAATAACTCAGATTCAAATTCACGACCCTGATCCGTGTGCAATTGAATTGGACACCCCAACCTGCAGAATACTTCAGTGACTAACTTATCTGCTACAGTAAGAGCGGTATGGTTTGGTATGGCAAAAGCTTCCTTCCACTTGGTATAGTAATCCCCAACAACCATGATGTACTCATTACCATTTCTACTGATGGGTAAGGGACCTACAATGTCTACTGCCATACATTCCATAGGGGCTCTAGCGGTAAACTGAATCAACGGCGACCTCCCTTTGCCAGGACCAGATTTGCAACGAGAACAGTAATCACAGGCTTTACACCAACGTCTGATATCTTTAGTCATATGAGGCCAATAAAATCTGGAAATGATAGATTTTCTAGTTCTATCCCTACCAAAATGACCCGCTGTACGATTGACATGTAAATGATTGAACACTGAATCTCTGACAATTTCTGGTGCTACTAACTGCATAGTTGACCCCAAGAAATCTGACTGGTTTTCTCGGTATAGCAACCCATTCATGACTCGTAAGGAATCCCATTGACCCCATAAGGAAATTGCTTCCCTACTCCAATCTAGTATGTCTGCTCTAGCTGGTTGGTTTAACCCTTCAGTCATTAACTTGAGTATAGGTCCTATCCCTAAATCATTCAGTTGACTCTGCAATAGTTCATCTCTAGTCCAGATTGGTAACCAGTTAGCTTCATTATCAGAACTAGCTGCATTATCAGAACTAGCTGCATTATCCTGATTCCTAGTGGGTGACTGAACTATACTCTGCTCACTATGACTAGTGGATATCTCTGTCAAGCTTTCACTATCTGCCTCTAACTCTACAGGACAAATGAGGACTTGCTTAGGACTTTCTACAACACTTTCTGACTGTCCTACCCCACAAGCGGTAACCGGTTCTACATGTAAAGATTGTGGCTCACTGCCACAGTCACAACAACCCTCAAATTTACACTTTCGAACTGGTCTACGAGATAGTGCATCAGCATTGAGATGTTTAGTTCCTGCCCTATACAAGATCTGGAAATCATAGGTCTCTAAGATACTGATCCAACGTGCTAACATTCCTTCAGGATCCTTAAAGTTCTTTAGCCAGATAAGGGGAGCATGATCTGTGCGGATCTGAAACTTCACACCATACAGAAAATGACGGAATTGTCTAACAAAAGTGACAACTGCTAGAAGTTCACGTTTTGTGGTACAATAGTTACGCTGGGCAGGGTTTAAGCTGCGACTAGCATAGGCAATAACTTTCTCCTGTCCATCCTGTATTTGTGAAAGCACTGCACCCATCCCATTAGCACTAGCATCTGTATCTAACACAAACTGCCCCTCGGGCTGAGGAAACACTAGAATAGGGGCTTCTACTAGACACTGTTTAAGTTTCTGAAAAGCCTGCTCACATTGCTCTGACCATACGAAACTAACGCCTTTCCTAGTTAGACGGACAATAGGAAATGCTATCTCCGAAAAATTTGGAACAAACTGTCTGTAGTATCCTACCAAACCTAGAAAACTGCGCACCTCAGACCGGGTTTCTGGTCTGGGCCAAGTCTCAATTGATTTAGTTTTCTCAGGATTGCACTGAATACCCTCTGACGAAACTATGTGGCCTAGATAAGCAACTTCTGTCTTAAACAGAGAACATTTACTGGGCTTAAGCTTGAGGTTAGCCTGGCGGAACTGAGTGAACACTAACCTAAGGTTTAACAAAGTGGTATCAAAATCTGGCCCAAACACAATGACATCATCCAGATAACATAGACACTTTTTCCACCTAAGTTTTCCCAGAACTCGGTCCATTAACCTTTCAAATGTTGCCGGGGCATTGGTGAGCCCAAAAGGCATCACATTAAAGTGAAAGAGACCTAAATGAGTGGAAAATGCTGTCTTATGTTTGTCTGCTTGATCCATTTCTACCTGCCAATAGGAACTTGCCAAATCTAACGTGTTAAACCATCTAGCACCACCAAGAGTTTCTAGAGTCTCATCGATCCGCGGGAGCGGGTATGCATCTCGACACGTTATGGAATTGAGCCGGGTAAAATTAATGCAAAATCTCACTGACCCATCTCGTTTAGTCACTAAGACCACAGGTGCTGACCAAGGACTATCACTAGGCTCTATGACACCCTGTTCAAGCATCTTATCTACCTCATCCTCTATGGTTTGCTTTTTAGCTAAAGGAACTCTCCTAGCAGGTAACTTGATAGGTTTAGCATTACCAGTGTCTATCTTATGAGTGGTAAGACCTGTCCTTCCTAACTGACCATTTTCACCAACAAAGATATCCTGATAATCTAATATCAACTCAGTTACTGACTGTTTCTGACTATCTGTAAGTTCACTGGAACAGTTATCAACTAGTGACTGTAGATGTGATGGTAACTCTCTATGATTCTCGATACTATCAGTGTCCTCTACACAACTAGTCACATTGTCTATTGCACTAACTGTACCGACTACTGAGGAACTTCCCATAGTTATAGTTTTGTCTTGAACATTCAACACTGAAACTACAACAGTATCCTTGGTTGGCTGTACCAAACTGCTAGCTACAAAGATACCTCTACTGCGCCAGTAGCTGTTTGCCTCAACTATCCCTACTTTTGGAGAAAAGGGACCTATCCTGCACTCAACTAACTTTTCAGAATTAGCTGGAATCTGAACTTTCTCAATAACTCTGATTCTAGAACAAAGATGTGTTTTCCGGTTGTGTAACCGAAACTGGCCCACTGAAGTTTTCAGAATCCTGCGCTTAATCTTTATCTCAGCATCATATTTCTCCAAGAAATCCATACCAAGTATACTACACATAGAGTCCAGATTTGCAACAACAAACTCTTGCTCAAGTACTGAGCTATCTACTCGGAAATCAAAAGTTGCACAACCCTGCACTTCTATGCGACCATTTACAGTGGTAAAATCAGTATGAACCTCCTGAAGCGGCTTGTCTTGCAAACCTACTCTAACTACATCCTCATGAGATATAAGCGACACTGGGGAACCTGAATCGATCAACATGGTACAACTAACGCCATTGACATTTACATCTAAGTAAAGACATTCTCTTGCAGTCTGGACGTTACAGAAAACAACATCATCACTTCTACTACTATCCTCAACAGACGAAGTTGACTTAACTGGATCTGCTATCAAAATTGGCCTACTCTCTGTCATGGTTGACATATTGGCCTCTATCTCAACCTGAGCTAGTTTTCCGACCTAGGGCGGGTACAAGGAGACGACTCGTGTAGACCCAACTTAGCAAGATGTGGACACTTATCTCTACCATGGCCTGGACTATTGCAAATAAAGCAACGAAAGGGCCTCCGGGGCCTGGTACTAGTGTCTATAGCTTTCTGGAATTTTCCCAACTTATCATCGATCAACTGAGATACAGCCTCTAATGTAAGTGATTGCGATACTGCACCTATCCTGTCTGGAAAAGGTTCGGGTTTCCTGGCCTGACCACCATCTACAGCTTCAAATTCTACACCATATGAGATAGCAGCATCTAAGGTAGTAGGATGTGCAAAAGTTATGTGTTTTCTCATAGGAAAGCTAGTCAACCCTGTCAAAAACTGGTCGATGACATGCAGTTCTAGTGATGAGTATGGTACATCGGGGTATGCCAAAAATGCTAGCCTCCGCAACTGGGAACCATAGTCGGTTACTGACTCACTTCTACCTTGCCTACGATTTCTAAATTGGCACCGATAGGCCACACTCCTTTCCCTGGGATTAAATCTCTGAGTTAACAAGTTTTTGATAGCCTGATAATCGTTAACCTGAGCCAAGGTTAGACTGCCAAGTAACTGCTGAGCAGTGCCCCTCAAACACATAACAAGCTGTTGAGCCTTCTCGCTATCTGACCAGCTATTCCACGTTGCTACTAGTTCAAAATGTACTGCAAAATCTTGCCATTCACATGACTTCCCGTTGAAAGTGTCGGGCCGAACTTCCCGCCGAGTAGGTCTAGCTTGTTGTTCGTAGCCAGAGCCAGGGGCACTAGTACGACTTCCAAACATAGTGTCGCCAGATCTACCAAGAGGATAATTAGACTCGCCAAATTGCCTGGGTACTGAACTGTCTATCAATGGATCTCTAAATTGAACCTCTGCATGACTTCTTGACAACGAAGGACCGACCTGATATGTAGCACGACCTACGTAACCCTCGCTCCTATCTGCAATTCTATCCCTAGGAGTGGAAGAACTGAATCCTGTCCTAGCCCTAGCAAATCTAGCGGTGTTATCTGGAAAGTCAAGAAAATCTCTGTCCTGTTCATAATCTGTCGATGTAGAACCGGACAAACTATCCAACTCGAAGTCAGCCATCTTTAAGCAACTATCACGTGACTACCAGAAGTAAACAACTACTAATAAACCGGAACAATCCGAGCTATTCCTCACTTTGCTTCAATATAAAATACCATTAAACCAATCTATCTCTAATCCACGTTTACTAGGCGTATTTATATCCTTCTGAACAATCAAGCTATCCGGGTCACGCAGCACCAAATCTGTAGTAGGCGGGTGTTCCTCAAAGGAAAGCACAAAGGACTTAGAACCCACAGTTACACAGGTGTCCTCCGCC
>JAUTBQ010175700.1:0-25272 GCA_032361185.1 Lepetodrilus ovalis
TACGTGTATCCGGATATACAAGTACGCTTAGAACAAAAGAAACCATGGCAACGAGACCGGAAGAGGGGTATAAGTGCCTGTTGACAATACTTATGTCAGATAGGTAGACTAAATAACACAAATTATCGCGTATTAGTGTGTCAGTATACATTTAGTTGATGTCTTATACTAAATACCTGTCAATGATTCAGTAACGATTGAACTTTTATTTATTCAATCATATGACATAAATGCTCGTTATATATCTGTTTCATTTACGTAACTTAAAATAGTTCTCTTAACAAGAATATGTTAAACAGTGTACACAATATCACAAGTTGATAAGCCATTGCCTTGAAGTTGTTTTGTTGTTGTTTGTTCTGGTTTTTTTTGCAATTGCTCTAAATGATATCTGTAGTGAAATTCCCCCAAGAAAGAGCTATTTTTCTATCATAATATGAATGCATTATTTGAGATAACAAAAAAAAAACACTTACATAATTTCTTTGAAGACTATTTCGTTGGGAAAATGGCCCTTGAGCGTTTAATTATACATTGTTTTGTAGTGTCAGCACAACTGGGTATAATTAATTGACAATAATAAATAATATATACCATTTTGTTTTAACTTCCTTCACTAAATTATATTTTTCTTTGCCATATTGTATGCGCTTACTCGTCAAAATACGCTAACTGGTTCAAGGACCCAGCTAGATATCGCCTCAATAATTATTCTGTGTGATATATGCGTAATCGTGAGAGAAACAAATACAACACGTAAATCAGGTACCGGTATTATTTTAAATGAAAAAGATCCTGACAAATTTGATTTGTTTTTCCTAATTGATAGCGAACAATGTCTCACACGCTTCCCGTGAATTTCTGAGCAAATAATAAACGCGTGTCATTTATGAGCATTACACGGTGTGTTGGCCGTGGTAATACGGGCTTTTCACGGAGGAAAGTGGAATAAGTCGAGTGGAAAGAAGTATCAGCACAGACAGCCAAATTTCCCTCTGTCTGTTCAAGTTGAGCTTGTAATATGACGTCTTTACTCACGGTGCTCTAATTGAGCCCCTGTACCTGCGACTTGGCGACGGGGCCAATCCCCCGATTCCTATCTGGCTAATCCTTAGCCTCTCGTGAGTTTATCAGCTAAAGAAAACTTCTATTGTTAACAAGGATCACATACTGTTCTCGTCAGCGAAGCGAGTCTTGACGTTTAACTTCATTGTTCCTGGCCGCCATGTTGGAGAACCCTAGCCTCATCGCGTGAATCTAATTGTCCCGATTTATACCGACCAATCAAACGCGGCCTTCTTTGGGGCGCGCGATCCCAGATGATTGGAGGGGCGGGGCTTACGGGAGGACTTCTCTTTCATTAATCCGATTAGCTTTTGTGTTTGGCCAATCAGTGATTTGCTTGAAGTTGTCACTCGTTTAATCCGGGGACACTTATTATTCTGTGATTATCACCACAAATGGTACACGAAGTCGGTCTTTTACGAAACCACTAACATGTGTTGATGTTGATTCAGGAGCACACCTCTTGTTAGTGAAGAGTAGTCCATCTCGAATTTCACTGGAAAAAAATCCTTTATAGGGCTGTCTTTGAACGATACGGAATAATTTTACATGAAGACGGGCCTGTGATCTTCATAACACTTCCAAACATCATTACCAGGTGGCAAGCCATTGGTACGGAATCAGAAGACGAAGCAGACGACGGGTTTTTAAAGAGCAGACGACACTGACACTGCTGAAAACCTATGAGAAACTTGTCCTGTGGACGTTTACCATTGACGAATTGTTCAATTAGCACCGAATATCTGTGCTGATATCCATTTGGATATTTCATTTTTTTCACACTGGACGAAGAGGCTGTGAACGTGGACGTAACAATGTCCGAAGAACATCAACGCCCGAAAAGTCCGGTGCCATCTCCACAAAAGTCGTCATTTTCCATCAGCAGTATTCTAGGTAACGATACCCCCAAGAAGGAGCAGAACTCGCCAGAAATAGAAGATAAGGCCAAAGAATCCAAGGACGCTGTGATCTCAAGTATTTCTGACATTTATGCCAAATACCAAGCTTACTCCGATGCGGCGATTTCTGCACGTGCTACGTCCTTCAATTTCTGGTACCCTTGGTATTCATCATTCGTTCAATCTCAAGCAGACGTCAATGGTGCGTATCACATTTATTTATCTGTTAAATTCATTCGGTATTTAAGTACTTAATAAATAAATAAATATAGTTCATCTATAGTAAGGCATGGGATTTTTGTGACAATTGTGCAAGCCATGTTATGTTGATATTGATATAGCTCTATACAAAATACACATAGATAATAATTAAATACGATCTTTATCTTTCGTAAGGGTACAGCAGTATATTATTTTATAACAAAACACACCTATCTAAGGGCAACACCAATATCATTGATAAACATATGTTAATATTCTATAGATGTGTATCATCGGATGAACGTAATTTAACCATTTTCGTTAGGATGTTATTTTTTAAATCGCTATTTCTTTAAAAAAAATAAAAAATGTAAGTACGATGCATTTTAAGTGACGCAATGCATACTTATATGTATTTTCCTTTAACGTAAATGTAAAAACATTTTCTTTTATGAAACCAATACACATACCGAATATGTGTATTAACACAATTTTATTCACGCCAATAAAATAATATAATGGTGTTTTTGAAAAGTAACAATACGTTATTGCCCTCAATTTCAATGAGGGAGAGCAATTCTAACCGAAATACATTATTTATTTTATTCATAACTGAAACATACGCTACATCTACTGGAGCGAACAACGAATACGTTTATTAATTTTATCGGCATGATATATTGTTAAAATCTCCGGTATTAATGTTATTAGAATATTAATCTGCAATACATTGCCATTACTTCAAGGAATTGGTTTGCACGTTTTTCGTCACTTGCAGATGCACATCTTCATAGATATATGAAGAAGAAAAACACATTACAAACTATTCATATGTAGAATAACGAAATAGTCCTGTTCAACATTTATTACAATTGTTGGTTGATAAATGAACATAATACTGATGTTGTTATTTCGCGTACAGAAAAACCTCTTATTTCGTTTTTCAAAGATTTTAGTATTTATATAAACACAAATAATTGTATCTTTATAGATTTTGTTATACTTATTTTATTGTATAAACTATATATAGTGTTTACTCTCTATGATCAATTGCAAGATGATATTAAATAAAAATAATCATGGGAGTATTTGTAGATTGTTTAGCAAATGCTGTAATATCTATTCTATACACGATAGTCTTACTATGACAACTATTACATTTGGAATGGCTAACAATGATTATGCATTATTATAAAATCATTAGTATTAGCATAAAAACATATTTTGTATTTTGTAAAATTGTCTTAATACTATTGTATGAAGAAATAATTCATGATGCACTAATTTATTGGTTTAATATTTGGTGGAAACATGTTCTGGTTAGATGTGTTTCCATAGTGGTTCTTCATTAATTTACACCTGTGACATACATGCTCTATATTATACAATATAAAGCAAACAGTTAACTATTTTCACAGAGGCAGTAAATACATCTGTTTTCAACCTACAGGAATACATAAATTTACGCTTCATTCACCCGTTTCCGTTTAGGTGAAATTAATACCGAGGGTGCATTTCGGTAATTAAGATTGTCCATGAAATCAATAACTGTTCCAGGCTACGATGGCATTTGTAATGAAGAATGGATTCAACACTGATTATGATTCCTATGCATATACACTTCCCAATCGTATCGATGCTTTCTTTGAATGTTTAGAAATAGAAATAAATTCGTAAATGTATTATTTGTCTGCTGAACTAACCTAGTGTAGGCTATTTTTTTTTATGATATAGATACCTGCAGTTAATTTTCGTCTGTACACAGCAGTCGCATTGTTATGTGGTTCGTATTCTTTTAAATGAATGCTGACCTGTTCATGTCAATTAATCAATTAATATATTATTTAAGGGATGTATTAATGGTACTGGTCAAACATAAAGATCATTTTCATTTTACATGTTATATATAGGTGTTGTTTAACAGATATTACCCAAACAGTCGCCTCTAACAGAGATAGCAAAGGTAAAAGAAAAACAATACCAAAAAAATTATTAAAATAACTAACAAAAATATCAAAACGCATTCTAAAACTACCAGGTTATTCGTAGCTGATATTACTGATGATTTCATTGCCAGGGATATTTGAATAAACATGTTATTTCAACAATGATAGCAAATGCTAGTGCATATATACCACTATCACACGTTTCGTTAACAGGTGAACCTAATAATAACTTTATGCTCTCCTTAAACTAAACGTACTGAGAACATACTTATCATTATGTCAGCTATACTCTTATAATAATTGATCTAACGAAGGAGCTCGTCTTTGCGGCATTTGCCAGTGAAAATGCATTATAGTGTCGATAGAAAATATCATCAAATAAAAAAAATATCCCAATCCTGATTAGAAATATGACGATTATCTTATTGTTTTTGTCACAACTCAATAATATATACAAATAACGCTATCTAGATTAATATCTTCGATAACCTTTAACCGCATTTGTTGAATTAAATTGCATCTTTTGATTTAGTTTGAATTTTACATAAAACTGAAGGTATATGTTGACTCCCATAATAATTATAGCTAAAAAGTAGAGTATAACATAATATATACGGATGGCATAGGACTAGTTGTAAGCTTGGGTTAATATGCGCCTTGCAATACGACAGCATACTGCCGTTAGGATTAGAGCATAACTTTGGCCTCATGTAGTCTAGTGCGTCACCATTTGTAATATCAATAAACTAAACAGGAGACGGATTTCTAACGGTAAATAAATGTATTTTATTGTTGTACACATTCTAGACAAAAAATAAAATGTTCTGTCTACCCTGCCTCCAGTATCTCAATACACACTGCAATGATCCGGGAAGTCACTTAATGATTTCTTTGTTTTTCTGTCTGGAAAGTCACATTTAAAAAACAATAACTGCATTCCTCGACAAATTGTATAATCCCCAGCAAATCGATTTATAATCTAATTGTGATATTACTATTAATAACTTTGTATACACATCGCAATGGTTAATACTTATTTAAAGAAACCCATCTATATAAGTAGACTCAACACTTCTTCAAGTATCATAACCTAGTTTGGATATCTAGTGGAAATATGTACATGCTAGATAGAGTTATAGTACTAATTAGTAAACCTTGATTTAAATATTTAAATAAAAATAGTAAATTATTATTGGTAATACATGTACATGTAAAACTATTTTAAAGTAAAAATGATGTGTATATACACACGCACATACAATGAGTACTTGCTTCACAATAATGAGAAGACGTACTTTCATGTTGGGCATTTAATGGCGCATTGACTTTATCGCTACGTATGCAGTGGTTTCGTATGGCTACACGTTGTGTAATGTTTCAGCCTCTTCTGCAGGGAAACTGAGAGCAGTCTCACCAAGATGTCGGTCGCCCTTACCATCACCCACGGGACTGAAACCACTCCCCCTGAGAAAAAGCAGTGAGGGGTGCCCGTCAGAAGATCCACCTTCGCCAAGACATCTCCTGAAGGACGACGATTCTGACGACGATGACGACGACAGACCAATGAAAGACAACGACAAAGACACGAATAGCGAGGACGACGAAAAAAGAAAGCAAAGGAAAAAGAAAACGAGGACAGTCTTTTCAAGAAGTCAAGTTTTTCAGTTGGAGTCGACCTTTGACATGAAGCGTTACTTGTCGAGTTCAGAACGGGCGGGGCTAGCAGCCTCGCTGCATTTAACGGAAACCCAAGTTAAAATCTGGTTCCAAAATCGGAGAAATAAGTGGAAGCGGCAGCTGGCGGCGGAAATGGAAGCAGCCAATATATCCCAGCGTGCCTCACACCGGATGGTGCGCGTCCCAGTGCTCTATCATGACAGCAATTTCTCCGGGAGCCGAGCGGACAGTCTACACAGTGGTTCCCCGCCTCTTTCATCCTCTCTCAATCCTTTGTGTTATCCCCACCCTTATCCCTCAATCTCAACCCTCCGATCACTACACAGCGCCGTTTAAAGCTCAAACAAGACTTCTGGTAGTGGAGCAAGCTATGTGGACGTTATATAACGCAGAACTACATTCCTTTTCTGGAAGGTTAACTGACATATGAAGCACGACTGCAATGATACAAGGGGCTATTCTCGAAATGCCCTTACGATCGTGTGACACTATTAAAGGTTAATACAGTAGGGCTACGAACGTTCTTAGGCTAAGAAGTTTGCAAGAACGTTTCGAGAATAGGCCTCACAGATCTGTATGTCGTGATATCGAGCAATGCTACCGAATGCTTAACGACTCGTGACATACGAAGTCATTCATGGGGGACCCATTGCACCTGTTGGTAATATATGAACGTAATGTGATCGATAGTTATATTACTGTATGAAGGTTATGCTACATGCACATAATGGAAACAGTTGCAGCTTATTGCAACATCATTTTCATGTGACATTAGCACTGTTAATATGAGGCGAACATTAACGTGAGGCACCATCGACTCTGGCGCAATATGAACTGTACTTATGCGAAACACTGTTTAATATATTACCGATTACACACCCTTTATGCGTCTTATTTACAAATATATATGTTATCGTACACGTTTTCTTTTCTTTCTTCAGTACGACATTAACTTTCTATCTCATCGAGAGACAAGTCGTGAGGAAATTAGTATCCGTATACAGAGTCAGTTGTAAGGACAGTATGATTGTTGTATATTTACATGGAATTGTTGTATATCCGATGTCAAAGTATAATAAAACCTGCTTTGTAAAACACAAGTCCTACGTTGTTTTATTATTAAGCTACTATCTGACTCATTCTACAGCAGCATAACCTGAAGCTAAAATGTGAGAAAGATAATACATTTGATTATTTTGCTAGTTCTTTATGGACAATACTGACCGCCATTTCTGTTATACTTGGTGTACTCCATTATACCAATAATATATTAGTAGTAGGCGTGCTGACTGATCATACTATAACTCGTACACCCCCGAATACAGTATTGTAGACCAAATATAGTTTGATGAGGGTGAATACATTGTATAACTTATTAGTATCATGCAATGTAATTTATGGATTGACTGGTTTCTTATTTGCCATGTATCTACACATAATGATAATACTTCATTACATGTAAGGCGGATCTCTTGAACTTAATTATGCGAGTGCGAATACAACGTGCTTTGATATCATGACTGGATTGCTATGCTGATTACAACATGTAATATACATGCACGTGCATGTCAATAACGTATCCGTTCATAGACAGCATACTATTAGCATAGTGAAATGTACATTGCAAAATGCAGTCTTACATATTACAATATTATAAAAATAAAAAAACTCGGAACAACAACATAAAAATATATCCACACTAAAACAACACCGCTGTATATGTATACTTACAATAGCCGGCCCATGTGGTTTTAACAAGCATTGCGTTATACTACAACTGAGTATTCTTAGTTGAGAAGAAATTGTTTTCGTATTGTAATTTGTGTCGATATAGACTAGGATGTTGTGTATAGATATCACTACCTAAGATATACATGCATGCCCTTATCCGTTTAATAATGTATAAGGAATTATCGAAACCTGCTTCATAAAAGAAAATGCCTTAGCTGACAGGTCATCGCTATTGTTATTGTATTTAATAAACAATCTACATTGTATATCAACGCTATATCAAAACAAACCTAAAAGCTAATAAACTGCTGTGATTGCAGTTAATCATTAATGCCATTGACAACGTGTACATAAGTTCACATGCATAGTATTTTATATAGTATTTTATCTGACAACTACTCGTCACTGTTGTAGGAATAGTAATAAATCCGTTTGTAAGACACACACTTATTTTCTATATTTCTATGAGGAAGTATATATGTACATGATTATGTCTACATTATTATCTGTCTGCGTCTACGTAACATCAATATTATTCAGTTTCATGTGAAGTCCAATACGTGTGCGTTAGTGCCGGTTATTTTACATATTAGTAAAAACATTCGAAGACAGCGTACATTCGTGCATTGCTCTGTCGGTGTTAGGCTGCTAGGTGATATGAAGACACGGTTCTATACACATTATACACTTTGCTAGTTAATAAATATTGTTTCAGTCTGTAATTGCATCAACCCGCTGTCCTGCTCCGGACATATAGAGGTTCATTGCACAGTGACTGCTAGACACACTATGTGTCTGTTATATAATACTGAGTCTTATATTATTTTCCATATGTATGGACTATTACTGCTATACCGGTTAATCTCACGGTTTCCAATTTAGCGTAGACTTCTAAAACATTTGCAGCTAATGTAAACGTTCATATCAAATTCCCGTTAGAATGGAATCGTAACAGTCTGCGTTATCTGAAATACGAAGAACCAGGCTTGCAATATTCAGGTTTAGCTAATGCTCAATTTCTCGCTTCCATTCCTTTTGTTCTGTATCAGGGACAACCATACAGTCAACGCTACTTTTTGTAAAAACACATGCTTTGTCATAAACTATTCTGAAATTAATTAAATTTGTTTACATTTTAATTCATTTAATGCGTTTGCTTGTTAATCAATTCGTATTCGTACTGCAACAAATCAAATGTAAAAACATATAAGAAATGTGACCACTGGCCGATGGCGATGCACGTGCCACGTACTGCAGAAAATATAACATTTGTAAGACCATTCACAATTAGATCAATTAAAGCAATGCCATATACCACACGATTATTAGTCATATATACCGCAGGGATACCAAATCAAATTATTATGATGTTCCAATTGAAAACATCGGATTCCTACGTAGTTTAATTTTCTCTGAGGCAATATTACATTCTTATTGTCAATTATTGAAATGAATAAAGACCAAATGGTTTGTTTTATGATTGGCTTGCAAGTAATTCAGAATCACAAGTAAAGCATCTTAACACTATGAATAGGTGGCCTACATAGTTTGAACGTTAACACGACTTTAGTACGACGGGCAATCTCTCTTCAACGTATACCTTAACTGCTTCACGTGTTCTTAAACCATGGATTCTGGTAGTTTTTTTTCAAGCTGAGAAAATGACATCTACTATACATTACCGTCATTTGTCAAGTGGCTATATACTGACGTACGATCGGTTTTCTTATTTCAAAAGTCAATTCTCGAAAAGAGTACTTGAAATTATCCCTAATTTTTCTTAAATGAATATTATATCTTTTTGACCGTTGTAACTCGAGACGTATCCGCGCTCAGCTTTAGTCCCCTGAATATTGCGTCCATTATCAATGAAAAGTAATGAAAATGAGATGATAAAACTTATCAGATGATTGCTATCCGATATACAACTGCCTTTCTCCTCAGCAAACTGGATTACTGCCCATTTAAAAAAAAAAGTTGGCGAAGATTCATAGTGATTTGGCAGCGTTTCAAACGTTTTTGCCCAGCTCAAACTGATAGACCTCCCCGTAAGTGCTCGTTTTATGAGATGCCGATTATACGTTTTACCTAATGAGATAATTAAAATATATTGATTTACTAACCGGAACGGAAGAACATAACTATTTATGACAATTTAGTCTGAAAATACACCGCGCATCAAATATCTGATCGTATATAAACGAGTGCTGGAAAATGACACCCGATATATGCAAACGCATAGTTGATAGTATTAGTCTTGAAGATGAAAAGGATTAACGGAGGATATACTTCAATCCTCGCCTTCTATGATGAATGACTTGTATCTTGATTCGTCTGATAAGCTAACTAAAAACTGTATCCTAGCTTAATCACTCCCTTGAAGATCTGTCGAGGTCCAGTAATGCCACTTTTGATATACGTATATTATACATCCCACTTAGTTCAATGATACCATTGGAAATAGATATATAATTTTCCTATAATTTTGACGGGTTGATACATAGTCCTATATGAAACTGAGAAATAGTATATCTGTAGTGAATCATCTATCTATATGTCACCTTATATAAGATACGTTTAATAATATAGTATTACTAAGCATGCAATACCCAGACTACGGAGTCTATCTTTTAGACTCTAAATCAACAGGCACTGTTTCATAGTTTTCTAATAGTGGTAATATATTTTGGAAAATCAATTTATGTAAAAAAAAATGCTGACGTCATCATCTTATTTTGACGAGGAAAGTTGTATGTTGTAAAGCCCATTGTTTTGTTTTTGAGAAATACCGTTAACTGGTTGAATGTCACATAAAGTCAGGCAGTGCAATCCTAGAGAGAGAATAAGTTGACATACCACCATGCAGAGTAATCGATGACCTTCTTTAACTACACGCCTTGCACATTAGGCCAATACTATTAGTATCCCTGTGTGTTTGGCAATAATACAGCAGTTACCGCTAGAGGGGACTTAACTCAGTCGCTAGTTCCTAATTCATCAAACAACCTTTGAAAATGCCTCACAAACATACCACCAACAATAATCATAAAGAGGTCCTCAATCTAGATCGGTTACCATATATTTACTAAGCACCTACATTTTGTATTTGGAAAAAAATAAATAATAAAAAACATATTAATTGAATACTGCTATCTAGATAATCTAAACAAGGAAATAATGGACGGAGACTAGTTTCAAATACAAATGATGTGCATGCTTAAATAAAACTAAATACCGGTACTTATACATTGACTTGAAATTAAATTATATAACAAAATGCATTGTGAAAGGGGATACGTGTTCAATTTATTGAATGACAGCTTCTACTAGATTTTACATTTTAATTGCTAAACTATTTACGAATGGATACGTATTTAGTCACCGCCCGCATTACGACAACACTTTATGAAAGTAGTTTTACCTTATAATCCTTAATAGCAAATACTGTAAATAGTTTCGATTGGAAATATACACTTTAAGAAAATAGATTTAAATATTTGTTTTAAATACAGAACTTGCTACTAATATATATCAACACAGTATTACATAGCTTATTGAAATATAACAATATGAATAGTATCATTATTACTACGTTAAAAGGAGCGACATTCATAACGTATCTGTATATTTATAGTTTTTCAATTGTCGCATTTGTACTTTCATGAGAATAAAAATAATACCTACTATTCCTACTATTGACAGACGCGAGTATTTCCGTTCACATACTATTAAATGCTACTGGTAGAAATTATATACATATATGTTTCCTCTACTTTAATCATTTGTTAATGACAATCTATGATTTCTAAGCAAATATCCACGGATCAATATTTTCTATTTCTCACACATTTGTGCACACATATTGCACTTTGTTTCTGTTGTGCCGGTGTTCATGCAAACGGAAAACAGAACAAAATAAAATAAATAAAAGAATCAAACAACAAAAAGAAACAGCGTTCAAATTGTCACGTATTCACGGATAAGCAATGCACATAATATACATCGCACGCATGAATCTAACATTAGTTACCGGTGAAACATGATTGGTGATTTGTATAGTTTCCTATTTCACGTGAACCTGCAGCTTGGTATCAGATCTACCTACCTACTTTATCCTATCTATATTATGCATTCCGAAAAAAAAGTAGATACGATACATTATTTTCACTGTTGTGTAATTTAAAACTGCATTATTACTACGAGGCTATTTATCCTTTATTGAATTCTAACTTTAGGTTTTCTCATTTTAATGTCACCGAGAATTACATAAAGCACACGTCACGTTACTGAAAGCAATTCTAATGTCTACAGCATGCCTAAGGCGTTCATACAAAGTGTTCTCATAAGTGTTAATACCACGAAAGTAATAAATATGTTAAGAATGTTATCACTAAATTTAAATCGATAAGGACGCCAAAGGTGACTATCTTGAGGATGCTATGATTGATGTTTTCTCGCTGACCGTTATGAAATCCATAACACTCATTTACAAGGTTGCAAGTTTAAAGACATCTCAAAATGTCAAATATTGTCAATAAGTCTTTTGAAATGAATCCTGGAAACAAAAGCTGTTCTCATATATCCAAGTAGTTCCGAGCTGTATGGCAAGTGCTTGAGAATATCCCATTATCCATGCCCTCATACCAAGGTGTACGATATCACGTGTTTTGCAAGCAATTTACTCTAAAATTGTCCCGTACTATCTAAAGATTTCAAAGAAATCGCTAAAATTAATCCACAAAATTAGCAATTACAGTAAATGTATTTTTTTTCTAATTACTTTCTATATGAGTATTAGGTATTTTATTTATTATCACCCATCTTGTTTCGTTGGAAAGCTAATCGGGTGTCATGTAATACAAAAGAAGTTATAATCACGCTAAATCTTCTTAAAGTAGTTATCGTTAGTTGTACGGTGCTGGGCCACCTGATCTTACCCTCAGTGCGAGCTAATGTTATTCTTAAACAAACAAAGGAATATGACTGAGAATATCGGGGTTGTATATTACAGGTGATTATCAGGGTGCACACCGGCTGTCATAAACTGACAGTTCTTGTATAACGTCGGTAGGTCTATGAGTATGCTGGTAACTTCAACGTATAAACTAATCCCTATACACATTAGATCTATATGACACCGAACAAAACTGCAAAAAATAATATATAGAGAATCTCCACCGAGTGTCTTTTGATATCAATGTTATCCTACTCGTTGATAAAAGTAACAAACATCCGAGGCTGTTTATCACCCAATATCAGTCATACGTCATTTAAGAAGAAAAACAGCACTTCATGTGTGAACAGTTTTTACTGGGAAGTCAATGAACAAGCTGATGGGCTTTTGCACTGTGACGTCATAGCATTGTTATGACGGTGGCAACAGTCGGTGGTGATGACGTCACAATGGTAGAGTCTTTGACTACTGTAGAATAACTATGCAAATTAGTAATTTTTGACCAATCAGTGAAGTTGAAAAATGTTATCTCCGGGAGAATAACATAGTTGTGCTCTTGATGTTATCTCCTGTGGGAGCCAGTATTGGTTGATAAATATAGTTAGTTAATGTCTGCATTTGCCCATTCAATATTTCCCGTATACAACTAGTTGCTATTTAACATTACAATGATAATACGAAGTTCTTGCCTATGGTACGCTTACGCACACTTTAACATAAAGCAGGAAACCAGTTATTCGGAACAATAGGATGTCATCCATTGTGACGTCACAGACGTAATGTCACTACTTCAGACTTCTTCATGACTGCTTAAAAGAGGTTTTTTTCAACTGAAAATGGATATTACGGTCTTTTCTACATTCGTGTTTATTTAATACTGAATTTATTAAACTCGTCGGTAAAACTGATAGTGTGCTCGGCAAAGCCTCGCACAATATCAGTGTCACCAACTCTATTAAATGACCACTCATGTTAGATCCTCTCTCTATATTATACCTTCCATACAATGCAAGGAACTATACGTGCCATCATTTACCGAAAATATATTTGTAAATTGAAAGCATTTACCTAATGAATCAAGTGCTAATTTAGCGCACACACTTTGTAACCACACATAATATTGTATTACATGCTAACATGGCTATATAATTAGCACAACAATACTACCATTTTATTTATATGTACCGTGTCACTTTAAATTATGTGACATGTTATATTTCACACTCAGTTTATAAGGCATGAAAGAAAATAATGTAATCACCAATTAAGAGTTATGAATACTGTAATTATCGCTACTCTATGTGTATAACACACGTGTAAATGTCTATTTCTTTCATGTGGATAACAGGTAGGTATATACATTGTTTATGACAACTCATGTAATCAAAACGGAGGTCTTGTGGCATTCACATACTAGTACATTATATTTTTAATTGTCAGACAAACACATATACCATCGTTTTAAAATTAGAATGGGAAGTTTAAATGTGTTAAACGGATGTAATTAACACTTATTTATTAACTAATGTTGTTAACAGGTATTGAAAAACTTCAAAGAAAAAGCTATACATAGGTTGATGTTATAATTCTTCATTTCATATATTTCTTTTTATTAAATCTAGTTTTTCATTGCATGTTATTTAATCGATTTACATTATATACATCAAGAGTGATTTTGTTCTTTTGAAGAAAATATACACATAAATGAAATACAGAGAAGCATATCTGTGTTGTTTATATTATACGGTAAGTAATCAAGTTGAAGTTCAAGAAAGAAAGATGGAAAACAAATTATAATTAATAAGTACTATACAGTATATAGTAACGTGTTCAAACAAATATTTGGTTTCGTTTTAGACTTCAATACACCACTTATCTAATAAAAAAAACTGTTAAGAAATGTATATGGACACGTCATGCATAGGCCTTCGTAACTACCCCGTAGTATGCAATTAATTATATGCATTTGCCTGAGTTTTAACAAAAGGTTGTCTTGTATAGTTCGGATGTAAATATAGGCTTACGTTATTTCCAGCTATAGTAAGTCTATGATGTTTACGCCCCGGTTTATAC
Organism: Lepetodrilus ovalis; assembly: GCA_032361185.1. NCBI lineage: Eukaryota > Metazoa > Mollusca > Gastropoda > Lepetellida > Lepetodrilidae > Lepetodrilus > Lepetodrilus ovalis. Next base: position 14,547 of record JAUTBQ010175700.1, read on the forward strand.
CCGGACTACGGTGCGACCCTTTCGATATACCTGACGTACACATGTTGTATAGGTTTGAATACAAGGCTTTTCTTTAAACAGGCTGAACGTCTTCAACGTCTGTACTTATAACACCACATTATAACAATGCCTCACCCTTGTCATGTTTTTTTTCCATTTCTTTTCTACTTTCAGATCAGTTCGTTTATTTTGCCAATGGCTATCGGCATGTATAGTCGTCACAATTACCTAATATCTTAATTACATCCCAACATCAGTAAACGAATAGCCCATTGTTTCCATCAAAACATTATCGCGTCAGAATAGGTCTTATATTGATTGTGCACGATTGAAATGCACATTCATGGTTATAGAGCTCGTTGAAATAGACAATACCTATATGTAATCGTATTGGAAATTGAATAATAATATCACGTGTTATGTTTTACCGAAGTAATTCTAAAATAGCCAGAGGCATATACAAGTTGAACTTAATTGGTAACAACTTGTCAAAGAAATGGCGACAATCTTCACAGTAGTAATTAAAGCAGCACGCTCTTAATTGTCAAGCATAGTCAATACAAGCATTGTCACGTTTATGTTTACACAGAGACATTGGTCACGGTTCACATATCTTTCCTGCCAACATTACACATTTAATAATATATAATAACAATAATATGAACAGTACAGGAACACTAGAAATAAATTGCTATCGGAAATACCAAAGATAAACAAGCTCCACTATGTCACTATAAGGTAAGTGGGCAGCCCCGTATATACTATATATATATAGAAGTGTACTGTTCTTGTACAGCTTCTAATGCTCTACAGATTAATTCAATGATATTACCAAAATAAATATTCATTATAGTTAATTCATCCTTTTCTGATTTTCATATAGATTAGTTATTTTGATGTTTCAATGTAAATAATATATAGCGAATGTCATAATTGTATTTGCACATCTGAATTGTCGCATTATTTTTCATAATTAATCTTTTAGAACGAGTCATTCACCAAATCTTTGCATGTACGAAAACGCACGACCTCGCACGTGTGTACTCACCTGACATGGCCCACCCAAAGAGGGTAATACTGAATCTCTTTGAACATTTAGGGTCCGCCCAAACTCAAGCCATCTAAATTTAACGGTATCGACAGTTTCTTTTACTGCTCGATTGTGTAATTTTATGGAATACCAACTGGCATTTCTACATTGACCATGTTGGTAAAAAAAAACATGAAAACGGTTGCATACATTCCACATTGACGTAACTAAACCAACTTTTGTCATTTATTCAATGGCGATGATAAAATTATATATAGGTCTATAGAGATCTCAGATTATGAGAGTTATTAGGACAACGTTAGTGTAGGAATTAAGGCAACCCGTTGGGGATACGAACACTTTGGTGTGAACTTCGTGTCTGATAAACCGCCTAACTGAAACAGTCTGTTTTGAACACAAGAACATAACATTTGATAGTATATTCCCCTGCCCGTTCAACGAAGAGATGTTAATGAAAATAAGCATGGAAAAGTTGGTGTTATTGCATCAACAGCTGTTTTTTGTTTCCACAGTGTCTTTAACGCGGCTTGTTTAATATCGGGTTAGCATTACCACCCGCAAGCACTAAATAAATTAGCGGCATAAAACAATATGTATGCATTAGACACAGACTGACTAAAGTTTCACTGCTTACTTTGCCAAACGTAGAGTTCAAAACGATCGGGTGGCTGTGCGCAGTGCCGCGAAAAGTTGCCCCAAAACCAAAGAAAAATGTTTATTTTCTTAATCCTTCTGCCATCAAGAGAAAGCACGACGAAATGAAAGCTGGTCGCACAGAACTAATCTTCAGAAGGCTACAGTGCACACAAAGAGCACGTCCGTTAATACGACCAACAGTGACGTACAGCTAGACAGACAGACAGACAGACAGACAGCCTTGGTATACGAGTAGGCTACTTCATACCGTACGTATAGGTGAAAGTACACTACTCTATGTATACCGTACGTAGGTGAAATACCGTATACGTAGGTGAAAGTACACTACTCTATGTATACCGTACGTATAGGTGAAAGTACACTACTCTATGTATACCGTACGTACACTACTCTCTCCATGCACACATCAATCTACACGTTAAGCTCATAAATAGTATACGTATCATCAACTGGAATGATTACTCTCTCTCTCTCTCTCTCTCTCTCTCTCTCTCTCTCTCTCTCTCTCTCTCTCTCACACACACACACACACACACACACACACACACACACACACATGCATTAAATATGAAAATATTGAAAACCAGTGGGACATTCGTAAAATGTAGCTTGTTGCCCAATACACAAATCAAATGTACCTGCTTTCAGATACAAATACATTGCACCATGCAATATATTAACATATTTATATATTTATGGTTGTTTTGGAATATTTCTTAGCTACAAAAACCTTTCCACCGCTGCATGGTAGGCAAAATACAACTCCAACCCCATGATACAGGACTTTAGCAGTTACAACAGTCACCTGATGGTAAACAATCTGACTAAGGTCGTATTTCTGTTTGCTTTGCTATATTAATGCAAAGGGACATAACTCAAAGTGCTACGATGAAAATATCGTCAAGCGTTCGTTTCCTTCAGTAAATCAGTTGATGCATGAAAGACAAGGTAATTATTGTTCCGTAACATTAATTCATAAAAGTATGAAATTTGTGACAACTATCGAGTGTTGGGGAATAAGTGCATGATCAGTAAATAACAACTTTCGGGTGGACAAACAAAACGTATAGTGTTCGTTTGACCATTATTTAGGTCAACCATCTATGATGATATGCCTTTAATCGCCGCAAATTAAAATTTTCAACTATCAGACTACCGGTATTTGTAGTAGTAGGGCTACCCATTTACGTCGTTTTCGAAATCTGATTAACAAGCGTGTTATATCAAGGCGCATGCATGCGCCAATTGATCTACTGTCGGACATTTTCAAAGGGAAACATTTCGTCAGTTCTCATGCCGGACGGATCTTCTATCACGGTGCACGGTGGCCAACGTCACCGCCTATTTACACAGAACGTGCTTCTGCATATACCAGGCCAAGAGCGGCACCCTTGAAAGAAACTGTACATTGTGACAAACAACAAGGCCGATGAATTTATGCGATTTATTATGCGTTCCAGGAAACGGGTAATGATCGAAGACGTGGCCATCGCGACAGCGGCGTTGTTTCATCCGATGCGCTAAAATAGGATGGTTTTCATTCATGACAATGAATATGTCAGTTAGTGTCCGCATTATGATATTCGTTATCCACCTGTGGAGTTATATATTACCAGAGGACATTACGTCTATACACAGCAGGTGGAAAGATGGTATGAATGCTTTGAGGACATCACGTGTACTCCGTCAAGGACCGTATTAAAATATTAATTGGGGATTTGGTTCGTGATTTAGGTTTGGCTTAAATTTATTTATTGATATAAGCGACTGTGAAATTATACATTAAAATCATCCCTTCTTTATATTAGAACATTGGAATTATTTTACGTATGCATAATACGTGACTAAGTTGATATGATTACAAATATTTAGGAAGACTATATGGATTGAAAATTAACATAATCGTGATCATTCATTAATTCTTTCTCGAGTAGGTTGGTTTTCAATGCGGGTTCAGAGCCTTAGAAAAAGATGCGCTTGAAGTAGCACTGTCACGGTATTTGTACATTTCCTAAACTCATCGAATAATTCTTCCATGGCGTGCGCGAACCATCGAGAAAGCTGAATGCATGGTCAACACAGGTATAGGCGCATGACCACATTAATTCATAAAATTGCCAAGCCACCCATCAGACGTTCTATTTAGCCGTATACTATTTCAGACTGACAGTTTTTGTCATATTGTTATTATTCTCTATTTTATTTAAATTTTGGAAGGCATACACTTCTATTAATTTTGCTGTTGCATCTTGGAGTTGAAGAAACGTTTTGCAAACTAAACATATTTCCATCGGAATTAGTATGATGGACAATGTCTACGTCTACATCTCTTGTTCCGCAATTACTTATTTTTGTCTGTATCGTGAACAACGGACATACAGAATTGGTCGATAATACATCGTTTCAAGTAGAATACCTCACCTGTATGTTAGGATAAAGAGTATAGAGCAGGAAGTTTGTGACCATATAAAACCGCAACAGCGGTGTCTTGCAATTCCCTCATCATGCGAAGACCAAGCTTTATTCACATTCTTATTAATTAAATTCTCGTCCCAATTAAAAAAAAATCGTAGAGTTTTGGAATCAGTCAAATCTAGCTCTTCGTTCTGGCAAAAAGGTCATGGCCAGAAGCAAAAGGTCAAATCTTACAGTTATTCGACATCTACGTTGAGTGGGAAGTATTTAATGAGAACGGCATCTCCTCAATGGTCTCTATGATAAATGCCGAAAGGGGAAGGGAAAATATGCTAATGACAAACGGACCAATACAAAGAAGCGATGTATGCGACCGTGCGTCGTATACCTCTGAAATAGTCCTCCGTGCTGCATGAAGTCCCGATGTCATGCTGATCATGTGCGTGCACGGTGCCAAAGCTCCCAGTAGACTCCACGCCTTCTATAACAGATAATCCCTCAACAGGCTCAGGTGGTTTATGATTGTCAGCGACAACCATTTGGAACTTAGGTTAAGCTTCATTGACGATGTCTTTGTGTTAAAGAACCCACGTTTCGTCGCCTCACCGCGAGGCAGGTGCATGGCTAACAGCGTTCTGTTGAACAGGTGTGAACGGGTACTTTAAATACACCCCAACCCCCTCCACACACACATGAACGAGGTTCGCCTACAGTATCAGAATCACTAATAAACAGATCGGCCACAGAACGTTTACTTTCGGCCAGGTTAATATGCAAATGTATAAGACTATTATTATACTCCTCATTACGAATGTGTCGGATCTTTGTGTGTTAAGGTATTAATGCTATAGTAGCTGCAGTTCTGTAGCATAAAAGGTCTCGTTTTACTATTTTGCTATATTTATATATCAGTATATGGGCACCCTTTAGCTATAGAGAATTGCAGTAGAATGCATCAACAAAAGTGCGCACTAGCTCTTGGTGCGCTGGGTTATCACTATATATACGTGTGGCATTAATACACGGAATAGAACCAAATTAAGCTATATATGAACCATTATACTTCATGTCTCCATGCTAATTTTGGAAGGAAGATATTGTTCTCACATAGTATTTTATTAAATTCGCAAGCGATCGTGCTCATCAACCGACATGCTAAAAGAATAGCTGCAAGATAACGTCAGCGTTGGAATATTTCATTTAAGAAATGAATGTTACATTATTAGCGTTCATTGTGCCATGAAGATAATTGGGTCACGAGACCAAATTCCATGATGTTCATCGCAGGACAAAACAGTGGTACTGTCAGTATATTTTGGTGAATTTCACGGCTGGAGTACTTTCATGACATCATTTCTCATAATGTATGGAGATCAGATAGATGAAAGTTGTAGAATCAGGTGTCGGTACTATGTTCGGTGAGTTCACGGACTATGATGTATCCATTTATTATAATAACCATACAGCTGATAACTATACACTGTAGTACATACCATACAAATCGCACACAAATACAATTTTGAGGATGATTTGAGCATAAATATTTGATAACAAATCTTTTTCTTGAAATAAGTCACGAATTGTCCCAAAAGTCACATACGATATCCTTCCTTTTCATCATTTAATTTTTTTTATGTAATGTGGTCATTTACCCTCTTTGGACACTGGTTTTAAGTAAAAATTGCGTTGTTGAAACTTGAAGTGTTATATAATATATTTATATGACTGTGCACTTATTAGTGCATTCTAAACATTCCGGTTGTTAAATATAGGACTATTGTTACATATAGGACCGTTGTTACATATAGGACCATTGTTACATATTAGTCCTCAAGACACGTATATATAAGCTTATATTTTTATGTAGTTTACATTGCTGTTGCATACTGAATACTTCTACGATTTAGACTATTAATTTCATCGATAACATTGTTACATAACTATAGTGATCGGCGGCTGATGATGCAGACACATTACGAGGGTGGACTAGGTTGATGAAGCCCTAAACTGCCTGTATTATTCTATAGACGCTCCTCTATATACTCGATTTAACAGCGGCGGCATGTTTGAAGTGACGGTAAGCATTCACTGAACGTTTTCAAAACCGGCGCCTAAAACGCACAAATAAACAGTAACTGTGAACGATTTGGTTGAAATTGAAGGAATAAATGCAGCGTGATAAATTCCTTAAAATTGTTGTCGGTCGTCCGGTGACGATTTGAAAGCTATTCAAAACAAAACTATTTTTGAAGTCAAAGAGTTAATTGCTGTAATAAAACAATTACAAGACGTGACTCTTCGGTCTAGGACAAAATTACCAGTCGGCTATTTAATTCTTTGTGGTTATACTCCCATCGATGTTATATACCTTGCACATTAACAGTAGTCTTAAGGCGAATAGTGTCTTCTTTTATATGACATCACCGCTGATAGATCAAACACGTCCGCTCACCCCTTTTGAATCTATTATATTGCAAATCCCAGCTTTCAGGGTTTGTTTCTTTTGAAGGAACTTTACATTTGCAATTTCCACTCCAGGGCCGTAGCTAGCCATGGGGCAGGGGTGGCAGTTGCCCCCTAGTAATTTTATCCCAACTATGTTATTTCTCATAAATCACGATATCACTTTGTAATTTTCATTCAACTGCCCCCTACTGTCCCCCTATGCTAAAATAGTTAGCTACGGCCCTGGATACTATAGTAGATTAGCAAAGGTATGTTTTTAATGCATATTTAAACGCATAAGCACAGGAATCTGACCTACATAGTTGGTCACCGTAAGCGTTATGTATAGGCCCTATACATTGATTTGCCTGAACACGTGCATTATTCAAATGGCTACTTATTCTTCATGCCACCGTACATTTAGCTTACATGCATGTACACTACATACATATTGTCATGGTTTTTACCCCGTAAATTATTCTTTCTAAAAATACATAACTGCAAAAAATAAGTTTCCATGAACGAATTTATAGATTTACGTCCTTATTACTGGATTGGAAAACGTTAATAATGACACGTTATCGACAAGGAGAAGATTATTAAATTTTCAAGGTATCAGTATTACTTTACGGAAGAGTATTTTACCGGCAGTAGATCTGTATTTCCATTTTTTTTTTAAAAGTGAATCCAGTATGACAACATTCGTTGTTATTTCGTCAGGGTAAATTTAATGGTATGTTTTTAAACATTATAATAGTTGTATCTCACCTGCAACGGAAGTCTTGCAGCGATGAATGATAATCTGCTACGAACTATGCACACCTGTACGATGCATATGAACGCCACAGGTAACAACCGTGATCCTTCTATGCCTAACGCCATGCTGAATACTATAAGCAATGTCTCCTCCTGATAATCTGTCAAACCAGAGATTGTAATCTATGGTCAAACCAAGTACGTACTATGCATTATCTTTAAGGGGACTATGTACAGTGCACGGCTGTTAAATGTGTCCCCTTTCTGGTGCGTCATTAAACTCGGATAAGAGATTGCTTAGTTACTAAAAATGTCCTTTTCTCATTTACACAGTGCCCCTTTTCTGGTGAATTATTAAACTCAGATGACAGATCGATGTACACGTGTTGGGACTATTTCAGTATACTACGTCATATGGATGACATACTGTAAAACGGGTATCATTCGCGTGTCTGTATTTTTCAAGAAATTCCCGATCTGTGTTTGATCGTGAATTTAAGAAACACTAGTTGAAGTAATACTAGTATTTAAAAATCAAATTGGAATGAGCGCAAACAGGTGCAAACTATTGCAACTACCAGAATAATATGTGATAATTCAGATGAGAAACATATGTCCACTATAGTTTAAAGAAGCGGAATTTTACTAAGAAAGGTCTGTATCGATCCTAGTATGATTAGTATAGCATAATTAGTGCAGTTATACCTATCTTATAAGATAGATTTGGATGATACTTTCGCATTTCGCTGGATTGCAAATCTCAATAGGTTACCACAGTAAAATTATATTATACACAAATTCTGAAGTGGTCGAATTGGCTGCGTCAATGTGAAATTTACAACGATTTAGAAAGAGTTTTTAGATAATCGATAATTTATTTTTAATGCTCTTGCGATATTTATACTGTCCGTATAGATCATCATATTTACTACGTACACGTCAAACCGGGGCTACACGTTATTAAGTAACCACCAGTATAGATGATAATCTATACCCACAAGTAGTATAACAATATACTAGTAATATGCATATATTGCGCAAAATCACGCTCGAAAGCGAACTCATGATAGCGCTATATCATTACCTCGGTAGATTACCTTTCACCAGCCATGATGCAAAATTTCCCCCAAATACGAAACATAATGTATCCCCCACACCCATGTATTCTCCACCATGTCCACCTAACCTAGTACCTCTAATATTCAAAGCCGTCAGCTCATGACGAAGACGCAATGTCTATCTCGATGACAGGAAGCATAATAAAGTGTCCGATGCACGAAGTAAAAACGCTAAGAATAATAAAATGTTGAGTTATATTAATAAGTACTTACATGTAATTGTACATCTTATTTAAGTATTCTTATTTGAATTTCGTCTGGATCAACATTAGCTTTTGGGCAATGATTATATTGACGATTGTTTGGAGAAAAATAATCCCACCAATAATACGCTACTAGCTAGATAATAATTTAAACGGCGAAGAAAAACACAGTCGTTAGTAAGATACCAGAAATGTATATTGGAACAGTGTGTAAGCTATGGAATGCTAGTAGCATACATATGCTATATATACATTTTGAATATGGATAAATAATTAATAGAATTTACAAACAGTTTAGTTTGAACAGGTTAGCACGCATATATATATGCCTGATGAATGCCTGAATGGCATGAAAGCGTTAGCTTAGATAGGAATTATTTTATTGAGTGTGTGGGTTTCTTTTAAAGAAACTTTATTTATTTATATATATATATAATACATGTATTGTACGCTGTAAGTACGTTTTTTGAAACACCACTTATATGGACAAACTAAAAATAGTAAAAAGGCTAGAAAAATAATATTTGTATTACAGTGTCGTGTAGAACTAATTATATATTAGATTCGATCTTGCATTCCATGCTTTGTCAAATTCCACTTATTAGATGTTATTACGTACCTTGAATAATCTCACCGCTAGAGGGACAAAACTTTACAAACTGGCTTCTGATCCCATTGCGCTCCGTACGAATCAATTATTTAGATGTGACACGGTGACCAGTTTGTTACTGGCTGCAGCCATAGTAACGGCGTCTCCATTGTTATATACAAGTAGCAGCAGCTGCAAACAGTGTATTATCAGTGGGCCTCTATCATCACTTTAAGGGGGTTTCAGTCATATAGTTGGCAAGATGTTTCGCGACACGCCATACACGTACACCGCGACTGGTGACTTGGGATCTCAGCGTGAGACAATGCTACAAAATGAGCTTCTTTTACGGGTGAGATTCCTTTCCATAGCAACCATTCACAATATCACATGCCCATTGATGATAATGGAGATATTTCTTTGACCGTTTTAAATAGCTATGTCATGTATACTGGTATATAGGCCAGTAGGCTTACAGGGAGTAGATTTATATCAAGAATTGTTATTTAAATTTAGCGTTGACGTTGCGAAATACTGAGAATATGTAGTCCATTTAATTTTAAGTAAATTACTCGTGGATTATATTCAACCTAAACCATCTTTATTATTTTTAATTGGGAGTGTAAGTAGACATAAGATCCGCTGACATAAACTGGTCCAAAATCTAAATCCATTGAGATGCCACAAACAATTTTTTATGAGCAAGACTTCTTTCACTTGTTACCGGAAATAAAAACAGACGGAACTTACACTCCATATATAGTGTTGTCCCTATTTATGGCCGGGTAGTGATAAATAGAGCCAACCTATGGTGTTTAGGCTGTGACTATGTACAGTGCACTTAACAATATTAACAAGCAGTGATCAAAATTAATGCTAGCCCGGGCCATTTCTCCCAATGCTAAAGGTATCCTAATGACTAGTAGAAATTTGTGTGTTATTTTTGTTATTTGTATCACTATTCTGGCTAGTAAGTTTTGATCACAGTTAATTGTTAATATAAATAATAAAGTCATATCATCATGGCATTTATGTGTATATACCATATACAGTAGTATGAAAATATTGAAATAATTTTATGTGGCTTTCATGCATATCAATTGAACTTAGATCCTAGAACAAATTCAACTAGATTTAGATAGTGTGAGTAAGTAATAACTTAAAACATGATTAACATGCATAAAAGAAACTAAATTAATAAAATGATACCGGTAATCATATTATGTTGAAGTGTTTTACTTGTAAGAAGCATCTCTACTAGTTTAGTGCTTTTAACACTTACCGGTATTCAATGGTGTTCAATATTTCTGTTGGAATTTATTATTGATTATGACTATGTAGTATGTACAGTGTAAATACATTTTGTAATACATATTTGTGTTATGGCTAGTAGTCATAGCAACATCAATATTAGTCCTGGCCCCCGTTTCACGACGGTGTCCTAACTATTTAGGAGCTCCTAAACCTATTTAGGAGCTCCTAAGTGTTTCAC
>JAUTBQ010175701.1:0-11378 GCA_032361185.1 Lepetodrilus ovalis
AAAGTGTACTTGTATCCGATATCAGTACACATTTCTGATATTACCTACACTTTCTCTGAGAAAGTGTACGTGTATCCAGATATACAAGTACACTTAGAACAAAAGAAACCATGGCAACGAGACCGGAAAAGGGGTATAAATGTATCATATATAATAGATTGTCTTTTATATTTTATGCACATTCATCTACTGATGACATATCTCGGACTATTTGCATCTAAAATGCTTTACACAGAATAAAATATACACAATATGTACAATTACAATAAAACATGACAACAAATTATAAAATGGTCATGTCGATTTAGCACTTTTGGAGCAACCCAAATGTGCTATGCAATGATAAACTGGATGTTTTTAGTGAGAAAGTAACTATCATGAAAGCCATTAACAGGTCACAGGAATAAACATGAACCAAAATTTCATTTCCAATATTTGCATGATTGAACTACATTAAACTTACGACTATAATACTCCCATGTATGTTTTACAATTGATAAAATAATTAAGGTTTTCTAAAAACATTAAGAATGAAAGTTCCATATATTTCAAGGAATGTCAGACAAGATAATTGTAGAACATGAATTAATCTTACAGATGTAAAAGACCATGGATAAAACAAAACGATCAACACATAATATTGCAATGTTTTGAGTGTAAATGTGACGTGTTTCGTGTGCCAGTCTTTGTGAGCATTGATTAAGTTTAGTGGTCAACCAAAAATAATCAACACATCTGTGTAATGTTTTGAGTGCAAATGTGACATGTTTCGTGTGCAAGTCATAGACTTTGTGAGCAATGCTTTGGGTAATGAAGGATGTTTGACTGGAAATAGAGATCATGGATCATAAGATCTATAGGATGAATTATTGGGCGACACTAAACATCCTGAGATATGTGTAGGTTTTCCATATTGCTGTCCAAAATCTTCAGTTTCTGAAATAATAATAAAAAGAAGAAGATAGTATTGTATTAAATTAATGGAAATGTCTACTTCACTTTCTTCCACACGAGGTCAAGAAGGTAACAGATACAGGTGGTAACTCCTGATCACGATTCTCCCATGTGCCATAAGAATGTATAGATAAATATCTGTCAAATATTACAATGTGAAATGAAAGTAGTCAGGCTAAATCTTAGCCTTCCCATAGTCTTTTATCTTGGAATAGGCAGTGTAAATAGACATGAGTCATTTAATATCCGGTGACATAAACTGGTAAAAAATCTAAACGTGTGAAAATCCATTGTGACGTCACAAAAAACCATAATGAGCCAGACTTCTTTCAACTGTATTTCTAAGAATCGTATTTAACATGCATACCGAAGACGGACGAGAATTAATGAAGGCCACTTTACACAGAACATACCTTCTCGTTAGCTAGATGTAGGAGGCAGACAAATGCTATGGGTATGCTGAGATTCTTTGAAGTGCTGGACGATACTTTTTCAGGCAGTTTCTGAAGCAGGTCCTGAAACGTCCACGTGTCGTTCATGGCGGTGGTCGACAACGGTTCTATCGCCGTCTCCTCGGTACGATCCAGACTCTCGTCATCCTGTAGTGAATAATAATAATGTGCACATTTAAAATCTACACACAAAGGCTTGCTGATTGCGCTACATTACCACAGCCATTGGATCAATGTGGACTCACTTTCCCCATCATCTTGACAGGGGGTATACAAGTCACCGTATCAAGCACAGCGACTGTTAACTGTTATTTCAGGGGAAAAAAACAAGCCTTATGGCCGGAAGCTACAGGCTCCAAGCCATTTCCAGGGCAAAATAAATCCACCCCGGGACAAATAAATCAGCGGATTTCTGTGGATCTGCAGAAAGTTGTCATTGATGATTTCCGATTCCATCTCATCCTACCTATCACTGCTGAATGAACAGGCTTTCCCTAGTGACCATAACTTTTCAGCCTGGGTGACAGGGTCTCGGTGTGATGCAGGAATGAATCCTAGATGTTCTCGGGTTTACTTTGACTAAGATGAATCCTGGTACCCACGCCTGCACTAGTAAAAGGGCCTGGTAAGACTGACATACCTTTGTTGACGGCGCCGACGTCAGGAGTCCCCACATGGCGGCCTTCAGTCTTCGGACGTCCAATCTCTTGGCTGTTCTTGCATAATCTATGTCGATCTTAGCTACCTGTACGAGACAAACAAAATAAAATTCAGACATAACGACGCATAGTAATAATCATGTTCAAATCGTAATGATAAAATTTTCATTAATAATGTATTAATCCATGCTCCAAAGGTTTCTAATATCACTACAGTTGATAGCTCAGTGTGCACTCAACTTCCTTCCTTCATTCTCAACTTCCTGAGGATCATACAACTCATCATCATCATCATCATGGATGTGGAGGTGATTTATGAAACTAAATACAGTAATTTCCTACCCATGCAAGTCCACAGGAATACTGAAATAAAATATTTAATGGAAAAGGTCGAGCCCGAGATTACGAAATCTCAAGGTTTAGTTCACAAATCGTCTTATAAAATTTGAGCCTGAGCATGAAATCCTACTCAGAAAGTTACGTAATCTCAGGGCCAGGCTTTGACACATGACTGTCAAATTACCTTGTAGGGCTGTGATAGAAGCTTGTCCCCACACAGAGAGGTGGCGTCGACACTCTCGTTGTACGGCAGACTCGGCTGTGAGAAGTTGGCTTGTGACGATCCATGGCTGTAGTCGGCCGCGGTCAGGTTGAAGTCGAAACCTCCGTCATTGTTGTCGTCGTCATCATCGTTAGCCTGTAATTAATATGTAATTTAAATTTTAAATTCACCACGAAGTTTGCCATGTTTGCAGTGTGGATAATATTCTACAATTATAGTTAATTTATAGTTTTCTCAGTTTACAATTAAAATAATTGATTGATTTGTTGATTAACCTCACAGTGTAAATCTTTATCCTGAACAAATCCATTCCTTAAAAACACATATAATCAAAAGTAAACCATTTTACACATTAAAACTGATACTGTAATGTAATACCAGACATGACGAGATCAATACTTTTTGTACTTACACCAAGATCTGCACAGAAATTCTCTCGGTCATTTTCATTGTCATAGTCGTAGTTCTCCATCTCATCGTCAGCTCCAATACCTTTCTCCTTCTGTCGCCTGATCTGTAAAACACGCATTTCGAAAATAGCAAAATGACAGTACAATGGTCAGTGTCAGTTATCTCCAAAGTATGTCAGTGATCTCGTAATCATGTGCTTCTATTCGAAGAAGCCATAACAAACTTGTGTGCATGAACCAAGGGAGATAATTACTGTATGTTTATAGACATTAGACACAAGTCATTCCCTGCATATCAAGCATTCTTAATTCCCACAAAAATAATTCTTCAGACTTATTCAAAACCAAGTATCGCCTACATTAAAATAACAAGGGACGTACATGTATATAGAAAAATCTGCAACGATATATGGCATGGTTTGCAAATGAAGGCATGGTTTGCAAATGAACTGGTTGTATGTACCAAGACTTTAGATTTGAGAAACAATCTGAACAGCTTGTCAGACTCATAGTGGAGATCCTCGGGCAGAGTTGTCCGATCTTTGCTGTAGCGACTGATGGTGGTCTTCGTAAGAACGGTGGCCTTGGAGGTGGTGAAAGCCTTGCCCGCGTTGACCTCTTCCTGATAGTCGATGCGGAACAGCGGCTTCTTTGTCTTGTTCTTTTGTGATTTATCCACAGTAGTTTGCTTTTGATCTACAGAGGAGAAAATCTTGTTTGCTGTCATAAACTCAGAATATCGACTCAATTGTTACCAATATATTGGAGGAAAAAAATGGTGTTGTTTTTCTTAAATAACAAGACCCATCCCCACTCGAAATTACCTGCCCAGAGTATAACAAACGTTTTTTTTAATAAGATTCCATGCATAGTTCAATTTTGTTAACAAATCCCCAAATCAAATTTGATTTTGAGCTTGAAATCGTAACCAAAAGTTTAATAATCTCAGGGTCTGTTTTTGTGTCTGATTTCATGCTTACTGGTAAGTTTTATTGACAAATCACCACATAAAATTAGATTTTGAACATGAAAGCGTACTAAATTTTTTCGTTATCTCAGGTCCCGGTGCAATTACCTTTAGCTAGACTGCCTCTCTTCCAGTGGGCAGGGCCGGCCCAGGTCTGCATGAGAGCCTTGTTGAAGTACGAGTAGTCCGAAGGCTCCGACGCCAGGATCTGCATCAGAGACCCCATGCTTCCGTGTCTGTCCGGGGAAAACAACAACAGCTATGACTATGTATATGATACTGCCTGCTCTTTGCTCATATTAAAAGTGTTCTTTATTGTTCTACGTTGCAGCGGGAATCATTCACCTATACGTTACGATCTTAAGGTGGCAGTTTTCAATGGAGGGACAATTTTTCATGCTTGATATAGACACAAGGTCAAAGAAGGATTTGGCACATTAATTAATATGGAATAATTCATGAATGGATGGGTGGATGTGTATGTTGGTGAGTTTTTTGGTAGTTTTTCTTTAATTGGGTTTTATAGCCACTTTCAAGGTTCTTTCACTTGTATCATAGCCTGTCCAGTTTTGGGCTTGAGGAAGATATTACGGTATTAGTAAGCCTGCAAGCATCGGCTGGTACTGACAGACCAAGGATGACAACTGCATTGTCATGGTACAGACAGTGCATCCTATCATGATTGTGTCAGAAAGGGATGTGCATGTAGGGCGTTTGATAACCAGCCTAAAATTGAGATGGATGGACCAACAGCACACATGCCTTTCTGTCCAAAGACCAGTCTGTGTAAAGCCATTTTTAGGAGGCCCAGTGTTGGAACCGATTCATCTCTTCTTGAAAAATTGCCTCTCCTAATTGTAGGTTTTGGATGAGCTACACATGTGTATTGAGGACAGGTATGGCCACACGTTAAATGTTCAGAGCACAACAAAGTATACTGACGCGAGATCTTCGAATGCACTCTGCACCAGTTGTGCGGAACGGCTACAGGCAACATTAGACTTGTCCGACATCATAGTGCCGTCATCTCCACCACCCCCATCGTCATCTGCAGAGAAAACCATGGCATGGAAATCACAAACCGGAAGCTGCAAAACCAGTATGACATTAAATACTGGACATCATAACCAAACAATACAAAATATTAACATTGAATTGCTAAAATAAGACTAATTGTGAAAGAAAATCTCTCTTTGAAATGTGATATGAAATTTGGCTGAAATGGTAAAAGTGACATTTTCTTAGTATTTAATGCTGCTAAGTAACGAAATAGAAACATCCAGCATTGCTAGAATTAGTGTTAGATCAGCAAATAAAACTAACGGAAGCTGCCGTCATCCACGTCACCAAAGTCTGGTGGCAGGCTGTGGTCATCGTCTACGTCATCTTGAATAATCGGCTCGCTTTCGGCATTAATGTCAAATGCATGTTCTGATGCACCCTTGCCTAATATTGCACTCTGCAGTAGAAAAACACAAACACATTACAGGATATACTTCATATAGTCAATCATATGCTAAGGTGTTAAAATGTCTATCATAGACACTCGGAACCAATATTGCTAGTAGAAATGCCACTTACCGATTGATTGAATCAGTGCAATTCATCACAGTGGAAATATTTCACCCATACATGACGACTGTCATAATGAAGCACATGTGGCCAACTTACAGGCAGTATTGCATTGGGAACTTACACTTTGGTTTTCTGGCTACAAGGCAATCAACATATTATTTTCTTAAACAGTTTTGCTTTAATTAACTTACCATGTCAGAGATGTCCCAGTTTGTAAACTTAAAATCTGCGTAAGCTGCACATAGCTGTGTGTTCTCAAAGTCTATCTTCTGTAAGATATCTAGAAAACAAGAAAGTTTGAAAAACATGATTTCGCAAATATACAATAAGTGTAAATACAAATTTATTTTATTTTACTTCTAAACAAGCTACAAAATGGGTGCTTTCTTTCACCCATTTGCGACGACTGTCCTGACAAAACTGCTGCTAATCGTCCATACCTAGTGGCTCTCTGACATCCAGTGGCTTTGCCGCGTCGGTGTCCTGAGTGTCTACGACGGAGGCTAGCGAGGAGGAGTCCAGTTCCAGTCTCTGAGTGTTGCTGTAACAGCGGAGGTTGTTGAGGATCAGGCCATTGGCCCCGCCCTCGTCAAAGGCTGCCGACATCACTTGGAACATTGGATCCACCTGGAATAGATATTAGATAAGGTTCTTAATGATGGAGACATGAAACAAAGCATTCTCACAATAAACACGAGGAATGCAAGAATAATCCAATTCCCAGGTACAATTTAGAAATATGGCAAATCATTTCCAGAAACATTAGTGGAGTTTCTTTTGGCAAGCCGGCTAGGTTTGGCATGCACCAGGTAGATTACTTTATACAATGCTATCCGGCAAATTTCTAGCTACTGTGTGCTGGTATCTGGTACATCTCGGCTAGATACAGCCGCATCTCTGTTGGACATAAACCATGTGGTAGTGAGCCAGGATGCACTGGGTTGCTTGATTAGTCATGTGATAAGCACATGCAATTTAAAAAGAGACTATCCGCTTTCTGACAAATCAAGCAGCTTTAGGATAAAGTACTAACCACCAGCAACCAGTAAAGCATTCTCACGGTAGAATATTTCAATACTGTCACCATTTAGAAATATTGTACTAACCTCAAACTCCAAGTCAAACTTCTTTACAGTTATATTCTTCAAATTAATTTCTACTGTCCGACTTTTCTTCACCTGAAAAAGAAAGTAATACGTACAAATGTTTCATCCGGGTTTGTGATATACTGCTGCAATATTTCTCAGCAAGTATGCTAAAAAAAAATAATTCTGTGGTATGACCACTATAAAAAGTATTTCCCGTCTTAAATGTTTATCGAAATTGGTAAAACTTGATTTTGGAATATTTTGAATGTGAAATCTAGTATCATTCACCTTCCTTTTCTTCTTTGGGTTATCCAGATTATCTCCCCCTGCTAGCGCCTCTGACCCTGGTTCCTCAGTGCCATCTACAAACATGGTAATCTGTGACTTGCAGAAAAAACAATAATTCTAAACATATCTAATAAGACAAGAATTTGTCTTCATAATACATTTTGTTCAGTAATAATACAAGTCTTCAGCTCACAATGTTGTCTTTGATAGAACTTCCAAAAGAAAATGTCAAAAAATATTTTACTTGATATTTCTAAGTACAGTCTCCCCTCAATATAATGCTGAAGTTGGGGTCCATGACATAGCCCCCGCCTTATAGTACCTGCTTTATATGATAGTACAGGTAAATAAAAATAAAAAAAGGATCCACATCTGAACCCCCCTTATATCTGAATCCACAATGTATCGAACCCTGTCTTATCGAGGAGACACTGTATAAGATAGCCTATTTGGCTGAAACTTGGCACGTCCGAGCTGGGTACCTTCGTCATCGCCAGGCTTGTTCTTGGACCCGCGCCCGAGACCGCTGAGCACCTTGTACGTCTCGGCATGGATGCAGTCGACGCGTCCAGCGTATATCTTAGCGCTGGCGTCCAGAGTGGAACTGGCAATCTGAAGCATCACAATAACCATGATTTAACAACAATAATAAATTGTTTTTGATTGATTTAATATCAAGCATGGCAACAGACAATTGTGATTTCAGCAGAAAACAAGCACAGGGTATCCTCATCAAGGGCAAATATATCGATCCCTGGACACATAAATCAGCAGATTTATGCAGATCCACAGGAATATTTTTTTCATCCATAGGCAATGACCAGTAACACTCCTATTCAAACCATGATACATGTTGTCAGAGCTACAAGTACAGACTGATACTGGGGAACCACGGATGAACGTATAAAATGGGAATGGGACTAAAAAGCATTTCAATTGTATTCAAAATTACATTCATGGTTTAGAAATTAGAAATAAACCTCACCTGAAAATTCTCCAGCTTTTCCTTCTTAAGTAATTCAGACATGTAATCAATCAGCTGCAGATTGAAGGCATTCTTTGCATTGATTTTCTGAAAAAGAAAATCAAGCCAAATAATAAAGTCCTGCTAGTTACTGCTGAACCATCTCCCTGTACATTGCTGTAAGTACCCCGCTGTACTGGCAGGTCACTAAAGCACAGGGGATCTTTACAGTACTGTATTGCAACTTACATTTTCCGTGGACAGTTTGATGCAGGATGCATAGTGGTCAGCTAGTTGGGTGCTGGTGAAACCACTCAATGGATGTGAGCGTCGTCTGAAAGTTAAACCGACATTGTACATTACACTATGCCACAGGTTTACCATGTTTACAATTGCATTGACTTAGCAATCAAACTAATAACATATACAGTCTATGAATAACATTACCATCATATATGTGCTAAAATCTGCATATATTTGAAATTTCATTATAATATGCCATCAGTGGAAACCATGGTAACCATGAATCCATGATAACCCTCTCCCTGCTGGATTACGCATACCACTGCAGCAGGGACAGGGTTAAATTAAATTCCTACCTGTTGACATTAAATAACCTCACAGGAAATTTGTAATAGGAACCATTTATCTCCTACTTTAGTACAACATTAAAAAAAAATGGAAATATTTATCATTTGTGACATATCTGGGTTTTTTGTGATGCTAATTTGTGACACATCTGGATAATCATAAGAATGGTGAGATTGGCAATGTGTCACCTGTCAGGAGAGCTGGGGCTGGACAAGTTCCGCCTCTGAAGATCTAGAACACGTGACCGCCTCCTCTCCTTCCTCTCAGCCGTGTCGTCACGATCACGTGTCAGCAGTGTCGTTGGGCTCGACAGATTAGTGTTCATGGTGGTCGACGGCGACACAAACTTTGACGTAGGTGAAGGTCGATTGATTGGCGTATTCATGATGGGAGACAATACAATTCTTGTGTCTCCTCTCGACATCTTGCTGTAAACAGATTTTCCATACCCATAATGATACTTGATACGAATTACAACATACATGTATATATAAAACAGGGCTCGGCAGTAAGGATTGTCCGCCTGTCCCATGTGTCAGGGACAGCTACGATTTACAGGTGGACAGGTGAATTATTCCAGATTAACAAGCCTTTTATCTACAGTTACCTGTCCGATAGGGCAAAGGGACACGTGCCTCAAAAAGTTAGTCAAGCCTTGTAAAAGGTGTGGGTTTTTTTAAAGAACATGTAAAAAATATTTGGACTCTTCCCATTTCCCTCTTCCATCACCAGATAACCATGATAACTAGGCATAATACTCAGATACTTTAGACTATAAAATAACTATATATATTAATATAAAAATATCGACTCTCCCACTCCACCTAATCATTGTCAGATAAACAATTAAACATGGCACTTGATAAGAGAGAAAAAATAATGTGCTCAGTCAGATAAATATGTGTAGGATTGTGCTGTGTGTATCAACATTGCAGGTATGGAAATTAACACTCACCCGCTCACCCAGGTATCCTAAGGGCTAGTAGAAATTCATAAGATTTGTTATTTGTATAACTATTTGGGTATGTTTTAAAGTACTACTAGTAATCAGTTTAATGCTTCAGGTTGATCTTTCTAAAATTTCTTTTCATATTAGTATTGCCATGATTGCCATTTCCAATTTCTCCATAAAATGTATGTACAAGGCATACAATAACAAATTTCAATGAGCATGTAGCACTATTATTGAGTAATAAATGCAAACTACATTCATTTGTGATACATGTACTTGTCATTAATTTAATTTATATACAGGTATCGCCAAAATACCTTTCATCGATTCACATTGGGGAGAATTCGATCTAGCAGTTAGATGTTCCAATTTCAGAATCCAAAGGCAAGGTAATTAGAGCTATGTTCCTTCATCGGCTGTTCATATAACATACAAAATATTGGATAATTGAGTGTTGGGGAATAAAGTAAATAACAACAGACTGAACACTAACAGTGAACTTTGGGGTGGTCAAATCAATTGAGTGAGTGAATATGGAGTTTAACGTCAAATCAAACCTAACTTCCTAAGTAGTCTGAGATACATGATGCTTAGTGAATAATGTAGACTTACAGTTATCAACATGATCTGTAACAGAATACTACACGTAACAATATCAACATTGACAGCAATGATTGTGAATGTGAACGACAACACTGCAGCTGAACTGACCGGCTTCTGACAGCGAAACCTTTAGTCAGATATTCATTATTAATTATGCGTGATGCACATTAAAGCCAAAGCATTAATGATATAGACGTTAAATACAAACATACGCTGCAACTAAAATTCAGCTTCACTCGCTGAGCTCGTAGATTCCGCAATTTCTACTTATGGTTACAGTGTAAACTTTGAATAAGCCGCCATATTCTTTGATCGCGCACTTTGAGCGAAATCACGCGATATCTCGCGATAATTCCCGAGTTCGGCAAACTAGCTGTATATAAAAGTGGACGTCATGTTTTATTTCGAAATGGGAGGTATAAATTAAAGCAAACATCTTATAAATTAAGTTTGTGCGCATTTTAAAGTTATCTAAGTGAGAATATTGTGAATAATACACTTTTTGCAATGACTTTATCTCCCAGTATTTGTTTTTATATAATTACCTTCTCAACATTGAAATCGAATTCCGGTTTATGCACAAATCTAGTTTTAGTGCGGGAAATCCAAAAAGTTGTCAACTTTGAGGTACAATATTTTACAGCGGTTTACTGAGCTGTTATTGTCATACAGTAATGTTTTCTTTATAGTTATACTACGTCATAGAATCATTAGTCTAGCAAATGGTGTGCGTGTGTAGTACCAGGCAGGCGTTTATACCAACTTAATTCCCCCACCCCCAACAAAACAAACCCCACCACCAGCCCGGCAGCTGATCACTGCACTGGTACGCATCTTTCCAAAATGTCATCATGATCAACTGATCAACCACAGGTTGAAATAGTGACTTGTTCGAAATATTTTGCAGTAACCCCCTAATTCCTTTATATGCCTCTACTAGCTCAGATAATATCTAATAATATCTACAATCATGTTGAAATTTAAGTGCTTGAACAGCTGTCAGCTGTTGAAGATAACACTTGCCTAGGCTCTAGATTTATTATTATTATTATCTGTTTATTTGGATTTCTTACAAATAAACTGAAATATTTGGTAATTTCACATTGTTTGCCATGCAAGGTCATGCATAAGCAGAGTCGTTGGTGGACTAATTAGCGTTCTAAGAATCTAAGGTTTGCATTCTTCTGGCTGTGGAGAAGAGACTATCAGAAGTAGACAAAGTAGCTTCGTCTCCACAATGCTTCTGCTATCCGCTATATGGAGACGAAGGGCCTCTCTCACAAAAACCGTACTAAGTTTTATAATCTATGTTT